>APFE030347812.1:28553-61329 GCA_000404065.3 Pinus taeda
TTATCAAAAGGATCAGACATTGAAATTAGTTCCAGATGTGACAAATGAGAATATCCATCGATGATTATATTCATTTGACGATTTTCAGATGTTGATGGTTGGAAAAATATTGGACTGCCTGATAATCCAACTCAAAATTATTAAGAGGCATCTCACTGCCATATAAGGTTAATTCTGACTCTAAAGGAATTTTCCAAAGATCCGAAGATTCAAAAGTACTTGACGTAATCATATTAACTTGGGAAACATTATGAGGAGGATTTGGTGGAGGGAATGAGAAAGATACCATTAGAGATGAGTCTTTGAGAAGACCAACACCAACTTCTTCATACAGAGCAATTGATTTTCCAACAAAAGGAATGCTACTAGTAGAATTAGGGTCCGAAGTGTAATAGGACAATTGGTCTACTTTCACAATTGTTCCTTTGTCACAAAATCATTTAAAAAATTGACGAGACCACTGCCGACATGGTATAAGTCTAACTTCAACCAAGTAACAGGTTATAGTCAAGCTGAGCATTAACAATAGCAACTTCCATTGCAATTGTTTTACCTTCTATTTCTATGGTAAATCATTTAAAATTCCAAAAGTGTGAAAACCTCTTCCATCAAAGGCTTTCAAATTCATGGGAGACTGATTGATTGTTGGAAAGATAGAGCCTAAATCTTTCCAACAAGAAATGGAAATAATAAATGTATACGCTCCTTCATCAATTAATATTTGGAAAACTCGTCTAGTTTTGACATGGACCAGTATCTGAAAGGCCAATTGATGTGCGAGTCGCGGTACATGATTTTTGAGATAAAAAACAATTAAATTAGAGTCATACGGATCTATTTCTCCAGCAGCTGATAAAGTAATTTCCTTTGTGTTGGACAATTTTGCAGCACTTCAAGATCTGACATTTCTGAAGGTGACATAGCCAAATCTTCAACAATGTTGTAATTATGGGCAACCCTAACATGAGAATTAAAGGCTCACTTTCGAAGAACACCCTTAGGGGGTGGTCAAATTACCATATAAGGGTTAGGTTTTTTAATTTGTAATGGTTCAGAAGTAGGAGGAGTAGATGTGGAATTTTGACTAGGTGATTTAGAATCATCTCCATCTTCAATAGGACATTTTGATCCATAGTCTTTAGATCTCATTGCTACCATAACTTGCGAAGACATCAACATGATATCTATTGATGTGGAGGAGGAAGATTGGTTATGAGAAACAATTTTACTATCTTGAGGAGGGAATGCGTCCTTCAAAACAATTGGGGTGGGTGAACCTTTAATGAATTTAGAAACTTTAGTGCAATGGGGGCACTCCTTAGTGTAATGATCTTCATCACAAATTAGACAAGGATAACAAGGTTTCTTTTTTTCATTAGATGGTTCTTTCTTGTTTGATTTATCCTTGGGAGAAGTGTCTTGTTTAGCTTTTCCTTTTCCTTTTTATTACCTCTAGATTGCTTATTTTTGCCAATAGATGATTCTACGATGTTTGTTTCAGAAGTAATTTCAGGAGAATGATATTCTTTGGGTGAATCAGATAAGCCAAAATCCAAGTTTTCTTAGATTTCTTCTTTTTATTCTAAGATTTTTGGTTCACAAAACCAATCATACCATCAGTGACATGTGATCTTGTAAGGGCTGGGTTGGTTTGACCAGGATGAGAAAAATATGGGATATTCTCATACAAAGTGCCAAACTAAGTATAAACAAGATCTAAGTATTGGTCACGAGCAATAACTTGCTCATCAATTGCAATGCCCCATTTTGAAACATCTTCAGTAATTATAGACAAAAGATATTTTATGAACTATTCGACCAAAATCTGGTCTGGGACATAAACCTTAACCAAAAGACATATTTGTCTCCATTCATGAATGTGATCTGAGATATAAGTGGATGTTGAATTTTTTAAAGAGGTTAAAAGTTCAGTTCCATTATCGGATCGAAAGACTAAATGAAAATATGTCAAAAAATAAGTAACAAGGGTGTTGAATGCACTGAAGGAAGCTCATGGTTATTCTACATACCATTTGGCTACCGAACTAGTTAAGGTTCGTTGAAAAAGTCGTAATCTAATAGAACCATCGATTAATGAGTTTGATGTGCACCAAAGATGATAATTCATAACATGACTTGATGGGTCTTCTCTTGATTTACCTTCAAATTTAGGAATATCACTGAGCAACTCTGTAGGGAGTGCTGACCAATATGGTAAATAGTAAATAAGATCCTTTGTTAACCGAGATAGGTCCGGTAAATCCAAAGTTGAAATAAATGGTAATTGACGATTAGGATCCCATTGTGCGTATTAATAGCCATGAGGGATGAGTCCTGTTCGAGGAGAAGGATATCCATGATATCCTAGAATAGCTTGAGTAGTTGGAATTTTCATATCTCCTGGATACCCAAGTTGAGTGATACTGGATTGCGGTTGAATAAGTAGTTGAAAAGTATGATCGGGGTATGATTGATTCTAGAAAGGAGGACCTTGACCCATTTGACCTTGAATAAATTGCTCTTGAAAGGGTTGATTCTGGAAAGGTTGGCCTTGAAAGAATTGATTGTACAAAGGTTGGCCTTGAAAAACTGACTCTGAGGTTGAGCTTGCAGAACCTTCCCTTGAAACGACATTTGCACATATGGTATACTAGACTGCACCATAGATATTTGGGGTATAGACTAAATTGTAGAAGTAGTTTGATAAGAATATGCCTAGGGAATAGTATGAGTAATTGGTTGTACTGTTACTTGAGATGAAATGGGAACAATTACCTATGATACTCCTGGGATGGAAGTTCGTGGTGAACTCATAACTAGAGTTTGAACATATATTGGCACAACAAACTGAACTGGGTTTTGTGGAGTACTCAAGACAAGTTGCTGAACAAGTGTCAATGGATAACCCTTAAAAGGTTGTTGGACTTGACTAGGAATGCCTTGAACATGCATTGCATGGATAGGCCATCCGACAAGTTGAACATGTTGATAATTGGGCACTTGAGGAGTAACTGGCAATGACTGTTGGTTGTATGACGAATTCTAGATAGTTTTCATCCCAGGGAATGGAGTACCAACAATTTGTTGAGGCATAACAAGTTGACCTAAACCAGTTTGAGGGACTTGACTATAAAGTGGATAATTTCCAGTGGGAGGTTTCCCTCCACCTGTAGGATAAGTTACAATAAAATCTTGTCCTCTTAGAGGAGGATATGATGATTTCCCTCTAGGCAGGTAAAACTGCCTGTTGGGTTTGTTTGAGGATTACCTACATTGTCGGAAATCATGTTTATATACTAATCAGATGTCAAACCCTGAAGTGTAGGATCAATTAACCCAGTTGACAGAGTTAAAGGTTGACTTGAGGGAGAAGCTCCTGAATATGTCCTAGAAAGAGATTTATATCCTGGCGTTATGAAACTAGCTCACAAAAAGATAGAAAAGATAGATCAACGACTTAGAAATAAGCCTCTTCGAGGGGGCAACCTCCTTTACATTACACAAATGAACAATTCTTGTATGATACAAATGAAAATACCTCCTTTCTATATATAGGAGTCTAAGTGGTCATAGTATAATCAGAGCCGACATAACAGTAATAATGTAAGGGCATAATAATAACAATAGTGGGCTTCTATGGGGCACAATAATAACAATATGGGGACTACATGGGCACAAAAATATAATAAGGGGGTTGCACTAATAACAATAATGGGTCAAACTAGTAGTATAGGGACCTAACATGCCCCTCTCCTTCAAAAAGAGTTGTCCTCAACGCTTGAGTAGTTCTGGATGCTTTTGTATAAAATTCTTGTCCTCCCATGTGGAATTTTTAGCGGGTAAGTTCTTCCACTTGAAGAGATACTCTGAAATTGATCGATTTCATAGCTATCAGGTTCTTTTTTCCGTGACTGCTTCATGTTCCAATATAAATTTTCTTCCTCATCAAGTTCTGACAATATTATTTGAACTGGGAGCTTGTCACTTATAAACTTCTTTAAGCATGAAACATGGAAAACTCAGTGCACTGGGGAAGATGTAGGAAGCTCCAATTTGTATGCCATACTACCAATATTTTGCAACACCTTGTAAGGACCATAGTACTTTGGTGATAATTTGTTATCCTTCTTAGCTTGCTTGAGGGACATTTTTTTGTATGGTTGTATTCGTAAAAATACCCAATCGCCTATATAAAAACTTCTTTCACTGCGATGTTGATCTGCCTGTTGTTTCATTCGATTTTGTGCGAAAGTGAGGTTATCCTTTTTATTCTTGATATATCCTTATATCTTGAGAGTTTGAGAGTGGTAATTCCTTCCAATGCATTACAAGATATGGTCAGATTCATTACTTCTTTCTCTTCACAATCAATGTAAAATAATTTATTCTCAGCACACTTATGACCTTTAGTGTATTTTCTATCACAACTGTGACAAAGGTCATTTTCTCCTTTTTCTTCCAATCATTTTGGTGTCAATATTATAGGTTGTGGAAGGCTAGGAGCAGCAACACTTCCATCTTTATAATTATGAGTGGTAGGATTTCTTGTTGCCATAATTTTGCTTTCAATTTTTCTTGCCAATCTAAATGCCTTCTCCAATGAATCAGGTTCCCAAAGACAAACCTCATGTTGAATGTTATCCTTTAAAGTCCCTATGAAGACATCAATCCTCTGCTTCTCTGGAATATCATTTACCCTTATATTCAATTTTTGGAAGTCCTCAATGTGCTCTGCCATTAAACCCTTTTGTTTGAGATTTATCAATTGGCTAAAGAAGGTGTTGCTTCTTGTGTCCTCATAATGTGCTATCATTTTCTCCATGAATGCGGTTAGTAGTTTTTCATGGATCATTGTCCAACGGAAAGTGCTTACTTTTGGAAGCACATATATTCCCCAAATTTGTTTCCAGATTCATCTATTTGGGGGAGAGGATGCTTTGAAGGCTTTAGGCAGTACCCATGTTTTACTAAGTATGAGCCCCTTTGGGACCCCATCCTCTTCCATCCTTGGCCTTCAATGCCAGAGGGGGCTAGGTGACAAGTTTTTTACGAGAACAAATCCCTCTATACCATACAAACTGATTTGGTTCTAAATATAAAGATGCAATACATACCTTTTGTGTGTTTTGCACATTATGTAGATCAAAATATTTCTCCATCTGTAGTATCCATGTTACAGGATCCTTACCATCAAAATTCCCCATATCTATCTTTGGAATATGCTGGGTCTTCAATACAGTGTTATATTATATGAAATCATGATTAACATTACTTTTGTTCTCATCATGAGTTTCCTCTACTACCTTTTCACCGTTAGGAGGCCTTTCTAGTAGCAGATTTGTCCCACCTTTCTTCAAAACTTCCATGTCTTTCTTCAAATATTCCATGCCTTTCTTCCAATATTATTTCATACCATTGATATCAGCTTCCATGGAATATATAAAATTATTTTTCTTAGCTTCGATTGCATTCTTCAAATCATCCATCCAATTTTGATTACTAGGTGTTTCAATTTCCTTGATTTGAGTCATTCTTTTTTGTGCTTTTAGGATATCGATCTTGAATCTGTTATATCTCTAAAATTTCAGATCTCCAAGGTCTAGAATTGCGACCTATGGTAGCCCTTTGCATCCTATTTCTAACCCTGCAAGTCTGATCACAATTGGATTCTCAAAGAAAGAGTTATCACCAATCTCCCGCAATGTTCTGATTATAGATTGGTTCAATAGAGCAAGATTGTACAAAGTGGCATGTGTCACTTTTTAGACCTTAGGATCTAAAAATTATACACAGAAAACTATAGTCCATCCTCTTTTTGTAACTTCTTGCAAAATTTCAATCTGATGCTTAGAAACAAAGTTATGATGATTTTCCCTAGGTCACCTGTTTGAGATATAATTCGGGATCCTATAAAAACCCTAACTTCCTTGGATCATATCTCCGAAAATATAGTGATACAAGATCTAAAATTGTGACTTGAGGTTAAAGCGCTTTCAGCTCAAATGGTTTTTTGCTTTCACTTCTGAAACATCACAAAAAAAAAGTTACAGGGAAAATTCCACGATGACCTGTTTGGAGCAGCGAAAACCTAGAATCCAAGCTCTGATACCAAATGTTATGAAACCAGCTCACAAAAAGATAGAAAAGATAGATCAATGACTTAGAAATCAGCCTCTTCGAGGGGGAAACCTCCTTTACATTACACAAATGAACAATTCTTGTATGCTCAATGAAGACTCCTTTCTATATATAGAGTCAAGGGTCATAATATAATCAGAGCCGACATAAAAGTAATAATGTAAGGGCACAATAATAACAATAGTGGGCTTCTATGGGGCACAATAATAAAAATATGGGGACTACATGGGCACAAAAATATAATAAGGGGGTTGCACTAATAAAAATAAGGGGTTAAACTAGTAGTATAGGGACCCAACACCTGGAGGCATTGATGGGCCACCATATAAAGTTGACCCTAGAGAGGTGGAAAACATAGATGTACCTGATGACATACTTTCGGAAGCCATTATAAACCAATTAAAGCATGGTACGGTACAATAAGGAGTAGTGTATCGTGGAATACCTTGATCTAAAATGTTCAAGGGTGTGAAATACCAAGGGTCAAGGTGAAGAGATCTAAAGAGAAGTTCTGAAATGTTTGTTTGATCACCGGTAAAAACTGGTGTATGAGGCGATTATTCCTCTTCATCTAAGGAAAGTTATTCGATGGTAATAAGACTAGGAGGAAGACTATCAATAATAACCAGTTTTACATGCGGTGAACATGGAGGACTTGGAGTAGGCGCTATAAGAATTGAAGGTGACTCAGGCTCATAAATGTCACACTCAGGTTCTTCGATATCTGGTTTAGTTAATTGTGATTATGAAAACTCTCCAATATCTGATTCTGTTTGAATAAATTCAATAATTATTAAATCAGTTCCTTTTGAGTGTGATTCTAATTTTTGAGGTTGATCAAGTTCAAATTTTGTCACTTCAGATCCTGGAATACTAGATGTTTCTGGTTGATTTACTTCAATTTATGTTACATTAGATTCTATAATAGTAGAAGTTTTAGGTTCTACTGTAGTCTCAGATCTTGATGATTTTGATTTTTCATCTTTGATCTTTTCTAACCAACTCAGTGCATACTCAGGGGGTTTCCCTAGAATTATACATGATTATCTTAGTAATTAATCCAAGATGAAATTTTTAATTAATGGTTCACAAAATATTTAAATTACACCTAAAGTCTCTAAAAAATAAAAACAACAAACAATGTAGCACGCGCTATAAATCTAGGAGTTCAAACGAGACAAACTGACTTCTCACAGAGATCAATAATTACTTGGTGATGAAATCCAATGTCGTAGAGGTCAAGGTGAAAATCTTTATAGATATGGACATTTGGAACAAATTACCCTGACAACCTGCTTAATGAAATAGTCTAGGGCAAGTAACTTCGCTTATACCATATCGAGCAAAGATTACCCTCCAAAAAGTCCAAGTGAGTCTAGTCAACATCTGTTCTAGGTACAAGATGACCTTCCCTCTACCACCACCTTAGGTAGAGCCCTAGAATTATGGTCACTAATTTTACCAAATACAACAGTTTTACCTGGGGGGATAGTCATAGATCGGACATACACACAAGGGAAAAGTAACAAGCTCAATCCCCTTGAAGGCCCCTCCACATGATCAATTGGAGGTTTACTTTTAAGTGACCCCAAGTACCTTTCGGTACAATTGTAATACATGAAAATCACTCTATCATAGCTAATGAAGTGGGTACAATCACTTCACGAAATCCAACATGATCTCGTGCTTAACTCATGTACAAGAAGAGCTTCCTAGAGAAAAACTGAAATAATTGGATTTTCTCTCCCTACTGCAAGAGTCTATTATTTATCTATAGCTTTGGAAAGTTTACTCACTTTCCTATTCCAAAGCCCTACACATAAGCTACTGTAGGTGGTAAGATCCCTAAAAATATAAAATTCTAGATTTATTTTAATTAACGCTGTGTTATTAAGCTGTTATTTACTTAGTAGGTGATGAAAGTGAAACTTATGATATTATGACATGACCCAAAATCCTAATGCACTCGAACATGCAATTTGCAATTTTTTAATTCAATGAAGTTCTAATTAAGAAAAGGGAAGAGTTTCTTTGATTTTTCAAAATGAAATTCAAAACTCAAAACTTCACCAATCCTTTATAAGACAACCAATTTCATTTCCAATGCAATGAACATGCAGAAACAAACTAAGATCCAAATTTGCCTAAAGATCAAAAAAACCAAAATTACCCTTTATAATTTATCACTCAAAACTTTTAAACACACAAAAATCAATCAAGAGTTAGAGAAAAATGCATTTTCCCTATGAATTCTTTGATCTGATGATATCAAGAGTGTAATTGTGAAAAATTCCAAGTTTGAAAATAAGCATTTCCTTCTATCATTCAAAAATGAAAACAATTCTTCACAAAAACATTAAATCTTGAGAAAACCTTAATTTGTAAATAAATAAGAGTTTGATCACAAATAAGAAAAATTAAGTAGGCTAGTGTGTTCGACAGAAAAAGATAAGAAGACAGTAACCGTAAGGATGACCTATCTCTTTTTGATCAATGAGCACACCAACCAGACAAAACCCTAATCAATTTTCGCAAAAGGGACTAATTCTAAAAATTTCTTAACAAAGCACTCAAACGAGTTTAGAAGAGTTGTTAAATAGTTTAAACAAACATAATGACACTTCCAGAAATTGAAATTCAAATGATGGTTGAGAGAAAAGCTAATTTTTAAAAAATTCCAAAGGACTACACGATTTAACAATGTAACAAAGTGTGCATGCTCTTGTTTGCTAAGGGAGCAACAACGTAGAAATGTGCTCTGTGGGTGAACACAAACAATGCATGGATTATAAGCCCAAGAAAAAAAAAATCAGATAATTAACCATACAAATCTGAATAGATATTGTTTTATGAAGACTCAGGTCAAGCTAACCAAGAAAGATCGGAAAAAAAAAACTAAGGAAAAGAAAGAGAACAATAATGTCCCTAGTAGAGTCGCCAATTTGTTAGGCAGATAAATCCCTCTTGCTAACAAAAGCGATCTCCCTAGATCCTAGATAGAAACTAGAAAGAAACATACAATTGAAATGAATCTTTCCCTAAGTTTTTCTCATTTGAATTATAGATATAAGAGATGGTAAAGGAGCCTCTTACGCGTTCGTGAAATGCTTGATGAAGATACCTTGTTGTGACTCAATACAACCCTTCGATGCTTGATATAACCTACAACCATAAACATAAGAAGGATCAAAAGCATATGCGACATAATAGATCAAACAAACTTAACCTAGTGATTAAGGAGATTAGGAATTGAAATTGGTTTATTGAACATCTAAAGGATTAGGCCATTCATTATTTTGATAAGACAATTCAATGGGGAAAAGCATTCATTTGTATTAATCAAAGATAAAGAAGAGCCTTACAACCTTTTCCTTGATGTAGTGAGGTTCCTCCCAAATGCATCCAATCTCCTCTTTAGATGATAAGCTTTACAATCTCAAACTAGCAACATAAGTTTATCTTCTCTAAATTCAGACCCCCTTAATCCCTCTTCCTTCTAGTAATTTTATAGGCCAAGAGGAAGAAGTTTCAGATCCAAAATAGGAGGGTGAGATCCTCTAATTAAGGGATTAGGGTTCCTTGAGGAAAGGGATTAAGATCCATCATCACAGGGTTATGGCTTGAATATACATCACCTGGAAGCTTTTAGTTGGGATATATTCGACCAACTATATTTCTAGAATGTACTTTTTTATTTTTACTTTCTTTGATTCACTTGTATGGTCCACAATGGTATACAGAGCGTAGTTCCACGCTGTTCTTAGGGATAAGTTCAGTGAATGCACAAAAACTTCTAGGTAAAAGAGCGCAGGACCTACTTAACAAAGTATACAAGCCATTTTCCCCAAAGTTCTCATCTTCTTCAAGGTATTTTTGGTTGTTTGGCCTCTAAGGGAGTTCAATGAAACATGTTCACGGATGGTGAGAAATTAGTTTATATCGATTAGGTGTCATGGTGACAAAATGATGTGTAATAAGCACTGAAACAAGACCAGAAGATAGAGAAGTTACACCTCTTAGACAAAGTGGAGAAATTATAGTTCTTAGAAAAAGAAGATTGATTACACCTCCTATACCCCGTCGGAGAAAACCTACGAGATGGAGTTCCATAAGAATGTTTTTTGGTACATCTGCTGAAAGAAAAAAAACATGCACTAAAGAATCTATGAATGTATTGAGTGGACAACCTAAGGATAGTTATCATTGATTCCCTATTGAGGAAGAAGGGCATGAGGTAGAGACTATTGAAACGGGGGCACTTGGAACAACGTCAACTGATGCAAGGGTTCTTGAAACAGAAATTCCCATGGAATATAATAAAGTATTTGAAAAATCTACTCCTGTACAAACTATGGTGAAAAACAGGAAATTGAAGAAGCTATTGTGTGGAAAGAATCCTAAAAAGTGCGTGCGGGTAATTGTTACACCATCAACTACCTCAATACTTGAGGAATGTACTGATACAAGAGAAACAAAGGAGTTTGAGGGATAACAGAATGAAGAGAAAGAAGAATAATTTGTAAAAGAACATACCTTGACACTTGAAGTTCACGTTGTTCCCCTTGAATCAAAGGAATTGAGGAACAATAGAAAGAGAAGGAGCTAAAAAAGGAGCAAGAAGATGTCTCTTACTAGGTAAGTTGAAATTGGCCCCCTTATTCAACAAATTAATAAACTAAATGAGGAAATTGAGAATTTAAGGAAACAACTTACCAAGGTTGAAGGGTAGCTTCAGTATAGAAAACAAAATGGATTAGAAACCCTAGCATAAGTGGTAGGAATAATGCTAGTTAGAGTATGTGATATATTTAAGGAACTGCTGGAGGAAGCAAATGGTGAAAGGCGAACCACTATTTCGCTTTGAATTCAAGTTGGAGAGCAAGACGAAGAATTTCAAAATGTTATTCCACAAAAACTTGTTGAAGACGCTTCTATTACATAAGAACCAATAATTGAAGCAGAGCAGGATGGAGATGCCGGGACATGAAATCATGCATATATGGACATGCATATACTTAAGTTGGGGGGATATGTTGGGACATGAAATCATGCATATATGGACATGCATATACTTAAGTTGGGGGGAGATGTTGGGACGTGAAATTGGCATCTTTTTGCGCTCATTTTCCTACATTTTCTTTACCTTTTTTAATTCACGAGACCATACCTTTCCACTATAACAACTATTCTTAACTTAGGTATGTATCTTTTTATATGTCATCCTTATGATCCAATTCTACTTGTAATTTTACATGCAAATTACTATTTTAGGCTATTTTCTCATAAAAATGACAACTGGATTGTTACAGGGTTTGTGGTATATTGAGATGTTGTTGTAGGATTACACTTTCTAGTTTTGTCTCGCCAAGGACAAGACAAGGACTCACTAAGCATTGTTGTTACACATGAAGATCTATTTCGAATGCACTTAACTCCTTCAATTAATTAGGAAGATCAATTTGGAAAGCATCTAGTCAAAAGATAGTTTAATTATCTGAAAGGAGAAGTTTATGGACAACGTCGTTAAAACAATTAGGATTTTCGATTGATAATTTTTATTTTATTTATTTTATTTATTTTTTATACTAGAGGAATCGGCAACGGCGGTGGTATCGTACTCGCATTACACGGGGTCGAATCCCATTGGCTACCTCTATAAACTCTAGAAGGGTCTGCCCAGGCCGCCTCGAACGTCCCTCGGGTATTCTTGGGGTTTGAACTTGTGACCTGCATAGCGACACGAACGACTTAGCAAATCGTTCGCTTGCCACTAAACCAAACCTGCATGACCATTTTTGATTGATAATTATTGTAATTTGGAAAAGCTATTATAGCTTTGTCTTAACCTTGGAAATTGTTATCAAATTGTTAATGTGTATTCTCAATTTAGATCACATGAGAATCGAGAGATTCTCCTTATGATCTTATCATTGCAATATGAAACTATAAAGAGGTGTACTCTCTACCCGCGTGAGGTATACATATAGAAACATATAGATGGTGATAGAGGGGGAGAGCACTAGCATTGTAATTATGTATTTTTCATTAATGCAATCTCAATCATTGGTGGTGCCATACCTTTTTGTTGATTGACTTGTGTGTTGTGTAGTGTACCAACCCATGCTAGGAAGGAATGGCCCTCCTTAGTAGGGATCACTGGTTAGGAAGGTACTGTAGCTATTTGATTTATTTCCTCTTAGTTATAATTCATGTGTGGTTGTTGTTAATGTTATTATTAGTTTTATTCATGCTTTAATTATTGCATAATTCTAACCTCTATATTGTGTAACAACATAGGTCCTGGACTGGTCCCTTTGTTAGTGTGAAATTTATTTAATGCATGTTACAGTTTGATGGTTTGTTCATTTCATTTGAATGTGCATTTCAACATTTGTTGCGATAATGGTTTCCATGATTGTTTTGTTCTTTTTTAGTTTTGTTTTTGTTTGTTTGTTTGTTTTGTTTTGTTTATTTGGTTTTTGTTTATTTGGTTTTTGTTTTTTTTGGTTTTGTTTTTTTGGTTTTTTTGTTTTTGTTTTTTTTGTTTTTGTTTTTTTTTGTTTTTTGTTTTTGTTTTGTTTTGTTTTTATTTTTTTTGTTTTTGTTTTTGTTTTTGTTTTTTGGTTTTTAGTTTTAGTTTTAGTTTTTAGTTTTTAGTTTTTGTTTTTGTTTTTTTTTTGAATAAGAGTGACAATGTGGTAGAGTGGTTTTATTTTGCATTGTGTGTTTATTTATTGAGAATGTGAACAAGGTTTGAGAGTATTTGAATTCAGGCTTCTGTGATCCATATTATGAATGTTGAAAATCTTTAAGTAATAATCACATCAAGAACATTTCATCAAGGTGGTTTGAGCCATCTAGTGTGGTTCATCATCAGGATAAGATGGAGAATCAAATCTTGCATCAATTAAGTAGGGATAGCCATGTACAGAATAGAATATAACAGTTAGTTTTGACTAAATATTAATAAATAATATTTTAATATAATGAATTTAACTGTTAGAAAATAATTGTTAATTTGAATCAAGAATTGATATTTAATAGAAGGGAAAATTCTAATAAATTATAGATCCATAAACAAAATGTCTAAAAATAAATAAATTGATATTTTTTTGGTCAAATTTAAATAATCAAAATAATACATCTAATTAATCTAAAACATTATGGTCCAAAATGAATAGACCAAGGTCAAATGAATGAAAATGAATGAATAAATAAATGAATAACTAGTTCTTGAGTAAATAAATAAATATTTTTATTTATTTATTTGACTAAATCAATAATAAATTTGTTTGGACTAAATAAATAAATAATGTTTAGATTTGAATAAAATAAATATTTAGTTTTTGACTAAATAATATTTTATTTATTTGTTTATTTCTTTGACTAAATAAATAATTAAATATTAAGTTTTGACTAAATACATAAATAAATATTTAAATTTGACTAAATAAAATACAAAAATATTTTATTTAGTTTGTACTAAATAAATATTTAGTTTTGACTAAATAAATAAACATTTTATCTATTCTTTGACTAAATACAAATAAATATTAAGAGATTAAAATTAAAATTAACCTATTAAAGTGAATAAAAATGAATAATCTAAAAAAAACAGATAAGATAGGGACCTAACAAGTGCTAATTTTCCAACCATCATCTATATTCAAATTGCTTCCCCTGCTTTTAATTTCTATAGCCTCCCTAAACTTATGGAGGCTATAGTGCTAATGAGAGTGTAACAACCAAAGTGCTGCGTTGCCAAAAATGTGATTACAACGATTGAGTTTGAGATTCATTAGCACTAGTCATTATTTGCACTTGCATTAATTGTCAATCCCGGTAGGTTTTTTATTGCAAGGCTAAAAATGTGATTACAACGATTGAGTTTGAGATTCATTAGCACTAGTAATTATTTTCAATTGCATATATTTTGCGTAATGGCCTTGCAATAACAAAACCTACCCAGGTTGAGAATTAATGTGAAGAGTTGGAACTATTGCTTTGAATTAAAAGGACAATTGTTCTGCCCAAAGGCAAGCCGAAGAAAAACCTATACACAAATTTCACATAATGCAAATTGAAACAAAACTTGGGATGTTATATGAAATTTGAAGCAGTATGATTTAAGGGCCAAAGTAAACCTAAAATAATTCAAAAGCATGTAAAATAATTAAATAAAAAATCTACAATTTGAATAAATTAGATTGGCTAATAAATCAAGTATGGGCATGCATTTTAGTTAAGCAAAGCAATTTTGGTCTGTTTCAAAAAAATGCATGCCCAACCTTCATTTCAACGCCAAATTGAATGATTCAAATTTGGGAGTACTTTTTACTGATAATTAACATTATTTTTTCGCAAAAATATTTGTTGTGCATGAATATGCCAAATTGGATCGATTTCGTAGGGTCGAAGTCAAGGTTTGTGTGCCTAAAATAAGTGCACACCAGGACCTGTACTTAATTGATTGTGCGATAATGATTATTCCAACCTAAATATAAAACCATTTTATGCAACATAGCATAGTGATTTTCATAAAGGAAATGCTATACACTAAAATCCAAGTCTGCCGAAATATTAATTGATTATATCTACCAACGATCACAGTCAAAACAAATATGCAATCCTAGGCCAAACCAATTACACTCTTGGTAATGAAATCTAAAATGGGACATGATTGGACAATTCCTAACCTTAGGATATAACCTTGCATCATGTTTGACAAATATCATACATAGCTATGTTCCCTACTTATACACAACTTTCACATAAGGCGACTTGGAACAAAACTTAGAATGTTGTATGAAATCTAAAGTCTTAAGCTCAAAATAAGGATATAATAATGTAAGTGTGTAAAATCATTAAATAGACAATCTACAATTTTAATCAATTAGATTGGTCAATAAATGAAGCTCGGACGTGCATTTTAGTGAAGCAAAACAATTTTGGTTTGCTTTACATAAATGCATTCCCATCTTTCATTTCAAGTCCAAATTGAATGATTCAACTTGGGGAGAATTTTTTCACTCATAGGTAACATTGATACAATTAAATATTTTTAATTTTTCACATATATATTTTTCTTGCTCAAGAATACTCCAAATTGCATGGATTTCATAGGGTAAATGGCAGGGTTTGTATGCCTCAAATAAATTCACACCAGGTATGTTTGGGAACAAAGGGATGGACTAAAAAAAATCAAATTTGAATATTAATATTTGAAACTTTTAGTTTCTTGGTTAAAACCCTATAATTAAGGAAGGCTGGATGACCATATTTTAATAATAATTAGGTTTAAATGTTTCCAAGGGATAGGTAAAGAGATAACAACAGGGTTTGCAAGGTCCATTTTAGGGGTTTTCTATATTGTACATATATTTTATGGTTTGAAGTTTAAGATTAGATCAAGTGACCTAGTTAGGGTTTGAAGATAAATTAAGGAGAATGGAGACAAAGGACTAGTTCTTACTTCTTGTTTGGAAATGGTGTCTAAGTATATCTAGGGTTTCAATGCCACTCATGGATTGGAAAAGTCCTGAATAGGAATTCCCAAAACACATGAAAATGGTGACTAGAATTCTAGAGTTTAAGATAATGAAGGAACTTATGGTATTTACTATCAACTAGGGCCTTTATAATAGCATTCAATATTTAAGACCCACTATGGTGCTAACATGCCATAATAATACCTCAAGAAAATACATAACATTTCAATGTTAAATAAATATTAAAACATGAAAACTTAAAACCAGTCTCATAAAAACAAATAGTACCTCATAAAACAATAAATTTCATCATCGTGAGCATCAATTCAACAACAATGCTACTCTTCCTCAATAGTAGTAGAATTCCAAACAAGAAAATACAAAAGATAAAAGAGAGTGAACTCCTCCCTCTTGTCACCGATGCGTTACAATTTACAAATTATAAGTCTCTTCCTATTCATACATGACCTAATAGACCTTTGAAATGTGTGGGGAACATGATTCCCCACATAGCATGAAGTACATCCTCATTAAATTTGGGTGGATAATAAATCATCCTCATTAAATTTCGTTGTGCATGAATACTCCAAATTGGATCAATTTATAGGGTAAAAGGGAAGGATTGTGTGCCTCAAATAAATGCACACCAGGACCTATAATTAATTGGCAGTGAAACAATGACCATTCCATCATAAAGATACAAAGATTTTCTACAGCATATGATACTCATTATCCTAAAAGAAATCTTACTCACTAAAATCAAAGTTTGGTAATGTAGCAATTCATCTTATTTGCCAATGATCAAGTTGAAACAAATGTGCACTATCGGACCAAACCAATTACACTTTTGGTAATGAAATTTGAAATGAGACATGATTGGACAATACCTAACCTTAGGATATAACTTGCATCATGTATCACAAATATCCTACACAACCATGTTTCCCAGTTATACACAACTTTCACATAAGGCAAGTCAAAACAAAACTTAGAATGTTGTAACAATGCAAAAGTGTGTAAAACCATTAAATAAAGAGTCTACAATTTGAACCAATCAGATTGGCCAATAAATGAAGCCTTGGCGTGCATTTTAGTGAAACAAGACAATTTTAGCCTGCTTCACAAAAATGTATGCCTAGCCTTCATTTCAAGGCTAAATTAAATGATTCAACTTGGACAATATTTTTTTAATCATAGGTAAAATTAATAAAATTAAATATTTTTAACTTTTCACATATATGTTTGTGTTTTTAAAAAATACTCCAAATTGCACGAATTTCAAAGGGTAAAAAACAGGTTTTTGTGCCTCAAATAAATGTACACTAGGAATGTTCGGGAACAAGGTGATGGACTATGAAAAATAAAACTTGAATTTTAATAATTGAAACTTGTAGTTTCTTGGTTAAAAAACTATAAGTAAGGCTATATGACTATATTTTAGTAGTAATTAGCTTTAAATGTTGCCAAGGGATAGATAAAGAGAAAACACTTAAGGTTTGCAGGGTCTATTTTAGGGTTTTTCAATATTGTAAATATTTTTAGGGTTTTAAGTTTAAGATTAGGTCAAGTGACCTAGTTGGGGTTTGAAGATAAATAGAATGGAGACAAATAGGACTAGTTCTTATTTCTTGTTTGGAAATGAAGTCAAAGTAAAGATATAACAATGCAAAATTGTGTAAAATCATTAAATAAACAATCTACAATTTGAATCAATCATATTTCCGCATAAATGAAGCTTGGGCATGCATTTTAGTGAAGCAAGGCAATTTTGGCCTGCTTCATAAAAATGCACACCCAACCTTCATTTCAAGTCCAAATTGAATGATTCAACTCGGAGAGTATTTTTTTTTAGTTATAGGTAACATTAATAAGATTAAATATTTTTATTTTTTCACATATATGTTTGTGTTGTTCAAAAACAAACCAAATTGCATGGATTTCAAAGGGTAAAAGGGAGGGTTTCTGTGCTTCAAATAAATGGACACCATGAATGTTTGGGAATAAGATGATGGACTAAGAAAAATCAAACTTGAATTTTAATAGTTGAAACTCGTATTTTCTTGGTTAAAACCCTATAATTAAGGTTGGATGACCTTATTTTAGTAGTAATTAGGTTTAAATATTGCCAAGGGATAGATAAAGAGATAACACCCAGAGTTTGTGGCGTATATTTTAGGGTTTTTCTATATTGTAAATATTTTTTGGGGTTTTAAGTTTAAGATTAGGTCAAGTGACCTAGTTAGGGTTTGAAGATAAATAGCTAAGGGGAATGGAGACAAATAGGACTAGTTCTTATTTCTTGTTTGGCAATGAAGTCTAAGTAAAGATATAACAATGCAAGATTGTGTAAAATAGTTAAATAAACAATCTATAATTTGAATCAATAAGACTGGACATTAAATGAAGATTGGGCATGCATTTTAGTGAAGCAAGGCAATTTTAACACGTTCACAAAAATGCACACCAACCTTAATTTCGAGGTGAAATTGAATGATTCAACTTGGAGAGTATTTTTTTACTCATAGGTAACATTAGTAAAATTAAATATTTTTATCTTTTCACGTATATGTTTGTGTTGTTAAAAAATACTCCAAATTGCATGGATTTCAAAGGGTAAAAGTCAAGGTTTTAGTGCCTCAAATAAATGCACACTAGGAATATTTGGGAACAAAGTGATGGTAAGAAAAATCAGACTTAAATTTTAATAATTGAAACTTGTAGTTTCTTGGTTAGAATCCTATAAGTAAGGTTGAATGACATTATTTTAGTAATACTTAGGTTTAAATGTTGCTAGGGGATATACAAAGAGATATCACCGAGGGTTTGCAAGGTCAATTTGAGGGTTTTTCTATATTGTACATATATTTTAAGGTTTAAAGTTTAGGACTGGGTCAAGTGACCCAGTTAGGGTTTGAAGATAAATAGGTAAGGATAATCAAGAAAAATAGTACTAGTTATTATTTATTGTTGAGCAATGAAGTCTAAGTAGATATAGGGTTTTAATGTCACTCATGGATTGGAAAAGTCCCGAATAGAAATTCCCAACACACATGAAAAAATGGTGATTAATATTATAGGTTTTACTATATGGAAAGAACCTTTGGGATCCACTATCAACTAGGACCTTTTTACTAGCATTCAATATTTAAGAGCCACCCTGGTGCTAACATACCATGACAAGAACTCAAGAAAATACATAGCATTTCAATGTTAAACAAATATTAAAAGATGAAAACTTAAAATCAATATCATCAAAAAAACAATACCTCATAAACTGGCAAATTTCATCATCATGAGCATCAATTCCACAACAACGTTACTCTCCCTCAATAGTAGTAGAATTTCAAACAAGAAAAAGAAAATAAGTAAAAGAGATTGAACTCCTTCCTCTTGTCACCAATGTGTAACGATTTACAAATTAGAAGTCTCTTCCTATTTATGCATGACCCAAGAGACCTTTTAAATGTGCGGGGAACATGATTCCCCACATAACATGAAGTACATCCTCATTAAATTTGGGTGGTGAATAACTCATTCTTATTAATTTTTTTTTTTTTTATGCATGAATACTCCAAATTGGATTGATTTTATAAGGTAAATGATAGGGATTGTGTGCCTCAAATAAATGCACACTAGGACCTATAAATAACTAGTAGTGAAACAATAATAATTCCATCCTAAAGATACACAAATTTTCTACAACATATGATACTCATTATCCTAAAATAAATCTTACTCACTAAAATACAAGTTTGCCAATGTAGCAATTCACCGTATCTGGCAATGATCAAGTCTAAACAAATATGCACTCCCAGGCCAAGCCAATTACACTCTTGGTAATGAAATTTGAAATAGGACATGTTTGGACAATACCTAACCTTAGGATATAACCTTGCATCATGTCTAACAAATATCCTATATAACTATGTTTCCCACTTATACACAACTTTCACATAAGGCAAGTCGAAGAAACACTTAGAATAATGTAACACAACCAAAATGTGTAAAATCATTAAATAAATGATCTACAATTTCAATCAATCAGATTGACCAATAAATGAAGTATGGGAGTGCATTTTAGTGAAGCAAAGCAATTTTGGTCTGCTTCACAAAAATGCAAGCCCAACCTTCATTTCAAGGCCAAACTGAATGATTCAATTTGGAGAGTAGTTTTTTACTCATAGGTAACATGAATACAATTCAATATTTTTATTTTTCCACATATATGTTTGTGTTGTTAAAAAATACTCCAAATTGCATGGATTTCAAAGGGTAAAAGGCGGTGTTTCTATGTCTCAAATAAATGCACACCAATAATGTTTTGGGAATAAGGTGATGGACGAAGAAAATTCAAACTTGAGTTTAAATAGTTGAAACTTTTATTTTCTTGGTCAAAACCCTATAAGTAAGGTTGGATGACCTTATTTTAGTATTAATTAGGTTTAAATGTTAGGGATAGATAAAGAGATAACACCTAGGGTTTACAGGGTCTATTTTAGGGGTTTTCTATATTGTACACATTTTTTAGGTTTTTAAGTTTAAGATTAGGTCAAGTGACCTAGTTAGGACATTTACTATAAAAAGGTTTGGGTGCCATTTTAATGCAATAAGGACATTTACTATCATTTATGAATAACTAGTTGTGTGATGGAAATTTGGTCAATTGTACCCATAAGAAATAAGTGATGGCCATCTTACATGCCATAAAATTCTTGCAACCCTATTTTTAAAAGTATTCTTTTTAATAAACTGTATCTTGTATCTAAATATTAAATATTAAATTTTTAATTATGTGTCTAAGAAAAAATAGGAGTAAGGAGCAAAGTTAAAGCACCTTATAAGCAATTTTATTCATGTAATAAAATTTCCCTTTCTTTATAAAAGTGATTTATAGAAAAATAAAGAAATAAGTTAAAAAAAACTCATTTGCACGTGCATTCGCCACGGTTATTCAATGCACATTCTTGAATTCAACGTGCATTCGTCATAGTTTAATCAGCGTGCATTCTTACATTCGGCATGCATTCCTCACGGTCTATGTAGCATGCATTCTTACATTCAATGTGCATTCAAATAGCAAGCCTTGAACCCAGACAACGATGGCCTTAATTAAAACAGGGGCATCCTCTTCCCCTCAGACAGTTGACACATGGGATTCCTAAGAGAAATTCATAGTCAAAAAATTCAAAGAGTTTGCCGATACATGGAGAGATACAAATGATTTTCCACCAGGTATGCTACATATTCTTAGAAGAGCAAAGATTGATAAAGTTATATTTGAATAGTTCGATTTCCATAACGATGAGATAGATGAGGCCATATAAAATTATGATGATAAAGCCATGGAATTAAAAATATCTGGGCAGAGGATTAACCTGGACCTTGACTTAGTTGCAAGAGAAACAAAAAATCCACGTAAAGGGGGGGAAATATTTAACTCCAAGAAAACCCCTAAGCTAAAAATATTGAAATCGCCAATAAAATATGAGCGAAAAAGGTATATGTTTTGAGGAATGGATTAAAAATGCAAGAGGTTCCCCAAGGTCTATACAAATCTTTCATTAAAGTTGTACTTAGGACAATTATGAATCATCACAAGCTTTATATCTCTGGTGACTGCATGAGGCTAGTTATTCATTGGGTTGAAGGCATGACCAAAGATGTCCCTCATCTATTAGCTAAAAAATTACATTACCCTACAAGAAAGTAAGATTAAGAAGGTTAAGGCAGTTTCCCAGGAACTCTTTACAAAATTATTTATTTGTATCAACCCAATGTTCAAACTATTAATGTCAGTCTTTGAAGCCTTCCACTAGTGATCAAACATGCTCTTACAAAGTGGTCTTAGGGTATCAAAGTCAAATTTTGTCATTTCAGTGAGTCTTCAAGTCAAATTTGGTCACAAAGTATTAGGTCTAGGATTTGTTTTCACTCCTTTCAAAGTTTTCAATGTCGGTCCATGTCACCATTCAGCTGAGTGTACCATCATTCAAAGAGTTGTCATCATAATTTCAGGTTCCAATGGGTCTTTTTACACCTTGTTCGTGCTTCAGTTGTACTTGGGTAAGGCTCATTTCCCTCTCCTAGGGTTTTGACGGTAATTTTTCTTGGATGGTCAAATCATAAACAAAACTTGTATCCTGATGTTCATACACCTTACCCTATCCTTAATATACCTTCTTAAACACTCTCATCACTGATATCCCTCAAATTCATCATTTTCCCACAAACCCTAGCTTATTGCTACAATTTGACAATTTTCTAGGCTAGGCCTGTATTTTGCCCTTTTGGACCCCTTCCCCTCACTCAATATTTTAAATTCCACTTTCCCCTACTTCCTAAAATCCCTCCCTATTCTCCAAAATTTTCTCAAGAATTTAGAAGCCCCTTATCTCCTTCATTTCCCTTCATTTCTAAAAATCCCCTGTTCCACATATCGGGATGGGTTTTATTCAAATGATGCTTTTGAGAAATAGAAGATGAATTTGAAAAACATGAGAGAGGTTTTTTTCCAGCATTAACCCAGGAAGAAAAACCTCTTTCAGTTTTTACACAGGTTTTATGGTTGGGGAGAAATTTCGAAAACACCATTTGCCTTAGGAGGGTTAGTGCACCTCTGGAGTGGCCTTGGTAAAATCAATTTTTGTCCTGGGTGGAATGAGCAAATGACTTTCTTGATAATTCAAATGATAATTAGACACAAATATATTTCTAATGAGCTATCATGAACTCAAGTTGGAGTTGAAGAAGACCTTCAAAAGTTGACTGTAACAACACTCTACATTTAGGTAGCCTCATTCTGCACATTTTGGCCGGTCTTGGGAGATTGGACTTTTGACAGGGCAAATGAACTCCAAATTGAAAACTTAAATATGTTATGGAAAGCTTTCGAAGAAGCTATCACATGCCCAATTGGAACATAGGGAAGGCCTTAAAAAGTGTCTTGCAAAAAGGCGCTACGCACCTAGCAAGGTTTTCCTTTGTTAATTTGCACTAGTGCTACGCACCTGGCAGCCAAGCCCCAAAATCGTTTCAAATCACTCCAATTTGCCTCAAATTTTCCATGTTACCTCTTTTCAAGTAACTACATTGATCTTTCTTTTTGAAAAGGGTTTTGCATCAAGTTTTGGTGATGTTTTCACTCATAAAGTCAAAAACCTAGTTTTGCCTCAAAACTGTCCCATAAAATTCACAAGCTGTCTTATAAATTTGACAAACTCACTCTCTCATTTGTTTTCCTATCCAATCCTTTTTGATATTGTTTCCTAAATACCATACCTTCATATATTCTTCCCAAATCACATTTTTACATATAAATTTCCCAAATCCTATACTTTCTGCCCAAAACCCTACATACTTACTCCTACATACATCCCTAAACCCTACACTATTCCCAAACCCTACTCACTCCCTAAATCCCATTCCCACTCCTATTCACCCTCACCTATTTACCTATAAAATCTCTTCATACTCATCTTATATCCCTTCACCCTATCTCTTCATTCACCACAAGGGAAACCACTATACAACAATGGAGAAGGACAGTGAGTATGAATTGGAAGATGAAACCCTTAGTGACAGTTCTAGGGAGAGAGACACACAAGGCAGGAAGCCTCATAAGGGAGGAAAACATATCAGAGAGGAGCCCACCAGTTTGAGGAAGCTGCAAGCCTGGCCTTTTGTCATTTCTTGGTTTAGACATTAGTCATGTTTCAGTTTCTGTGAAATGGTGGAAAGGGTTAAATCTCATCATGAATTAGCAAGGTTGTTTGTGACACATTTGGACAACAATGAAGTAAACCTTGTTCGAGTTACATTCACTTTGTCACCAGCTGTCATTTTAGAGGCTACAGGTATTCCAAATGTGGGTGAAAAGTGGAACAAAGGTCAGGACATTGACAAGGAGTACTATGAGCCTTAGATCAAGGCTAAATACCATAACAAACTCAAGAGAGTGTTCCCCTTTAAGTTCTTGGAGGACATGTTTGCTCAATTGATGAAGATCATCATCAAGTAATTTACTTGTGAGGGTAGGTTTTCCTGACTGTATGCCTAACACATTAGACTCCTGATGCATTTCACTAGGGTGAGAATGATGAATATCCCCTGCTTCATGTTCAGAAACATTGAGAAGATGGCACTCATTGTAAAGAAGAAATCATACTCCCTGCTGTTAACTAGCATTTACCACTACTCTTTGATTAAGATCATTGTTTTACATCAGCTGAACCTTCTTAACATGCCATGGGAGACTTTCATTTCTCATGAAATGTTCAAAGGCCCTCAAGTCTTTTCATCAGTGCCTCATCAAGAAGGTGGACCTTCAGGACATGAAAAGGTCCAAAAGACTGAAACTGTTGGAGTTCCAATGTTTGTGACATATGTGAGAGGCACTAGGAAATTTTTTGCAATTGCCAGGCAAGTATTATCTCCACAAGGTGTGGAAGGGGTCTCGCCTTCATCTTCAGGCCACAGGAAAATGCTATCTCCACAAGGAGTGGAAGGGGCTTTGCCCTCTTCTTCAGCTAAACAGGTATAGGTTGAGTAGCAACACAAGGACAAAGGTAAAGGCAAGAAAAAGATGCATAAGAAGGATCTTGGAGATGGGCAAGAGAGAGACTTTGACCTTGTTGATCATGAGGAGACACAAGGAGTTGATGTCATTGACTTGGATGCTCAAGATCCAAGGACTGTCAAAGACATGATCATTAAGGAACAAGAGGCTGAGATACAAGCCTTGTCTAACAATTTAGAGAGGGCTAAATGGGTCATCAAATATCTAGAGCAAGAAAACAAATAATTGACCGACAAGCAAGTCCTCATGGAGTTGCAAATGATCAAGGAGAACAGGCAAAATGCTAAGAAGGCAAAGGTCGAGTTTACCTTCATTGAGCAAGAGATTGAGAATGATCGATATACTTGGCTTGAGAGGGTCAACATACACCTTGAGGGGCTGATTGAGAAGGCCAATAGAGACAAGAAGATTCTTCGCCACATGGCCTACCACTACATGACCCAAAACAAAATATGCAACATAAAGATGAGGAAGCTTAAGGCTAGGTTGAGGAAGGCCTTAAGGAGAAAAAAGGAGCAAGACAAGTTAAAAATATTGGCTGAAGCCTCACTAGCCCATCAAAGCAATTAATGATGGTGCCTTGTGCCAAATCTGGGCAAGTTTTGACAAATTTTGGTCATTTTCAATTTTTGAAATTGTAAACACAGAAAATTGCCCTAGGTGCGTAGCACCACTTTTTACTGGAGGAATTTTTGAAGAAATGGCTTACATATCTAGATTCATCATGATGAGAACATCAAACCCAGAAAATCGCAACAATTTTGGAGCAAAACTTGGTCACCAAAGGTCAAAAAACCATCAAAAAATGACCTCTCTGCCTCTTTTTGGACACACAGAAGAAGCCTTGGGAGATTTCATTTTTGAATACAATTCAATATTTTTATTTTTCCACGTATATGTTTGTGTTGTTAAAAAATACTCCAAATTGCATGGATTTCAAAGGGTAAAAGGCGGTGTTTCTATGTCTCAAATAAATGTACACCAATAATGTTTTGGGAATAAGGTGATGGACGAAGAAAATTCAAACTTGAGTTTAAATAGTTGAAACTTTTATTTTCTTGGTCAAAACCCTATAAGTAAGGTTGGATGACCTTATTTTAGTATTAATTAGGTTTAAATGTTGCCAAGGGATAGATAAAGAGATAACACCTAGGGTTTACAGGGTCTATTTTAGGGGTTTTCTATATTGTACACATTTTTTAGGGTTTTAAGTTTAAGATTAGGTCAAGTGACCTAGTTAGGACATTTACTATAAAAAGGTTTGGGTGCCATTTTAATGCAACAAGGACATTTACTATCATTTATGAATAACTAGTTGCATGATGGAAATTTGGTCAATTCTACCCATGAGAAAAAAGTGATGGCCATCTTACATGCCATAAAAATCTTGCAACCCTATTTTTAAAAGTGATATTTTTAATAAACTGTATCTTGTATCTAAATATTAAATTTAAATTTTTAATTACGTGTCTAAGAAAAAATAGGAGTAAAGGAGAAAAGTTAAAGCACCTTATAAACAATTTTTTTTTTTGACAAGTTCGGTTGCTATATTAAATTCTGAAAAAGTTGATGGAGTTCAGTCTCCTCAGGTACATAGGGTGCCATTGGCTATCTTGATCAAGAGATTTACAAAACAGAGCTATCTTCTTGATCCTTGTTCTACTATTTTTACTACGGCCTATTACAGTGTTGCTATAGCTTCTTATAAAAGTAAATAACAAAAAGAGGCATTTACAAAACATTTAATCAATCATGATATGCCGGATTTGCCTGGCTGTGGATTCTTCCGGCTGGTTATCCATTCCTTCCTATTTGACACTCGATGAGCTGGTTGCCACCACATTTTTCTTCTCCATCATGGACTGGAGGATGGATATGGATTCTTCCGCGTGTGCAAAACGGTTGGATAGTTGCTGGAACTGCTCTTGTAGAGAAGATACTCTATGCATGAAGAGCTAGATCTCAGCCTTGTATTTTTCGTTCATGAGGCGATTTTGATCTTCTATTCTTCGGTTCTGATCTTCAAGGCAGCGATTCTGCTCCTCCAGTCTTGATTCCAGGAGCCTATGTTACTCGTCCAGGACAGTCTGTTGCATTCTGATCTCCTCCAGTTTGGCTTGCAGGTCTGCACAATGCAGACAATCCTCGCTACATGCCTTTTTTGATGTGGAGCTGTGGTGTGAAGGGAGACTGCGTGCGTTAGGAAGCGGGAAGGCAAATTCGAATGGGCTCGAACAAGCGGGAGTATAAGTAATGGAGTTAATGTAATGATCTGTCCAGTCTGTACTGTCAGCAAAGGAATAGCTAGGGCCGGGTAGATGACAAAGGATTTGAGCGGGTAAAGGAGCTATTAAGCTTGAGAAGACTCGCTACTGTGATGAGAGGAAAGTGAGGACGTGAAAGGGGGCAACGTAGCTGAAGAAAGACTTGGACCGAGCAGCTGCTAGCCTGTGAAAACAGAGACCGAAGATATTAAACAAGAAATGAGAAATATTAAAGCAGTGAAATACCAGAATAAGAGTAGACCGAGCAGGCGGAGGATTCGCTTGATCCTTCAGGTCGTTCAAGGAGTGGACCGCACGCGCGCCAAGATATTTCCTTCTCTCAGAGTCTGTAATGCAGAATGAGTATTGCTGGGTGCTGAGATAAGGGTGAAGAGGGGTTATTATAATCTGGAGCGGGAGTGAGTCGAGGGGGGGACGATTCACGGGAAGGGCGTTTAGCTGAGAAAGATCACACAATCTGATCCAGTATATGATTCCGCCGACAGTGGAATGATCGATGTTACTTGATGGAGGATAGTTCTGAGCTTCAGCGCTGAAATTGCAGGGGGTCATCCTGGGCGTTGGGTACATTTTGCCATCGCACGCTTTTTTGACTGCGTTATGCGAGGCATTGCAAATATAATCCGTTTTCATGGAATGAGTTGATGACTGTCAACGCCGTTACATCTTAGAGCGCCCATCAGTCTTCCACATGCGCTATTGGCTCTGCTATCTGCCTGTTTGTTTAAGTTACGAAGAATGTGGTAGAACTGTATATCTTCAAAACTTTGAAGGAGGAGTTTGTTGCGGTTTATGATCTATTGGAGATTGGAGTTAGGTGAGCTCTGGTTTTGGGCCATTAGGCGGATGATTATTGTAGAGTCCCCAAATATCATAGCCCTCCTAATTCCCAAATTTTTTAGTTGAAGGAGACCTTGATATAAGGCCAGAGCCTCAACACTATTATTTGTTCTTTTCCCTAGACTCCATTCATAGCTACAAATGGTATCCCCTGTTTCATCCACAATTAGCCCTCCGGCTCCAGCTTGACCTGGATTCGATTTTGAGGCTCCATCAAAATAGAGCGAGTTACAATTGCTACTCTGAACCCAAGTCTTAAAGTCCTGTTCTGAGAGTCTGATTTCCCAAGTTCTGGTTTGACTTTGATTTAGCCTGCCTTTTATTGGATCCCCCTAAATTTGGCCTTGCCTTTCCAAAATGTAACTGATGATGTTTCTTTCCTCCACTGTAAATTCTATTGCTTGGATTTTCCATGTAGTTTTGATTGCGATTGCCTCCTGGGCCAGGCTGTGCGCTTTGCTACATGTAATTCGAACATTGGGCTCTTTGTCTTGAATTTTTTTTTTTTGTTTCTGGACAGCCATATTCTCCATAGCAATGTGTTTGGAATGGTGTCCCAAACTCTTTTCACAAGTCTACTCCGCTTTTCTCTCCAAGGAAGCTTTTCTTCCAAGCATAAATTGTCTCAGCTATGCTTTGCTGAGTTTGCCAAGTTATATTGCCAAGGGAAGAAATTTGATTCCAACATTTTCTGGCAAAGGGACAGTCTATAAATAAATGGAGCATTGTTTCCTCAGCAGTACAGCAGTTGGGACATCTTGATGGGCCATTGATCCCTCTTTTACTTAAATTCTCTGCGGTAAGAACTTTACCTTTTAAGAGGAGCCATATGAAAAATTTTATTTTTGGTATAGCCTCTGACTTCCAAGTTATTTTCCAATGATTCCACAGGGGCATCTGGAAGGCGTTGTTGCAAATGTGATAGTGACCTGACTTTATGGTGTAGGTTGATCTTGAGGGGTCCCAACGGAGACCATCGATTTCATCTTTTTTAACAGGTGCCCTGTTATGGAGATGTGCTTTGAAGGCTTTGAAGCTGGCTTCTAGGAACGCCGAGATCTCCGGGAAGGCCCAGCCCATCCAAACATGAGAGCTTGGGTCCCAGTTAGAGATTTGTCCAAGACTGTGAATGCCTTTGCTGTTGAGAAGAAGAATGATGGGAATTGCTTCTTCAATGGTGTTCAATGGCTGAAGCCCCATAATCCTATTTGTGGCGAAATTGATGTTGTCCCCTCCCCCAGGAATTTTCGAAGTATTTTTCTTGAGGATGTGAACTGCTTTCTTACATAAACGCCAAATTTTGGAGGAGTCTCTGTTGGGTATGCTATCATCGAGAAGCTTTTGTCTGGGAGAATTGAGGTATTTGGTTTCCATGACTTGTTTCCACCATGCTGTGGATCCAGTGATTAGCCTCCATACCATTTTCACCCCAAATGCAAGGTTGAGAATTCTTGGGGCTCTAATTCCTAGTCCCCCTCTATCCTGAGATTGCATTATGTTTTTCCAGTTTACCAAGTTGAACCTGCTCTTTTCTTTTTTCCCCCTTGCCATAGAAAATGTCGGAGAGCGACTTCCAATTTATGATGAAAAGTAGCAGGAGCTTGATAGAGAGTGAATCGATAGAGAGGTAGGGAAGTTATACCTGACTTGAGGAGGATAAGCCTACCTGTCGGATTGAGCCAGAGAGTTCCCCATTGCTGAACTTTTCTTTTAACTTTGTCTATAATTTCATTCCATGTCTCCGCTTTTAAAGGCCCCAGACTCACAGGCATACCTAAGTAAGAGAAGTGCTCCCATTTCATTTTGTATGTGACTCCAAATATGTTGGCAATACTATGGGCCACTTGATTGGTTATGTTCCAGCCATATACACAACTTTTGTGAAAATTAACAACTCCTCCTGAGTAGTCCATATATTGGTCGAGGAGGGTCTTGAAGCGCCTTGCTATAGTGGTCGAGGCTCCCCCAATCAAGAGAGTATCGTCTGCAAATTGAGAGTGGTTGATGTTTTTGACTCCATTCCCATATTTAATTCCAGTTATGAGGCCCACTCTTCTGTTATGGTCCAAGGCTTTGCTGAATGATTCTGCCATGAGAATGAATAGGTAAGGGGATAGAGGATAGCCTTGTCTAAGTCCTCTAGAAGACTGGAAAGCTTCGCATGGGCGACCATTGATCAGGGGGGATATCCAAGGTCCAGATAGGCAGGCAGCTATGGTGTTGATGAAGGAGGAATCAAAGCCCATTTTTCTTAAAACAACAAATAAAAAGGAGTGTCTTACCCGGTCAAAGGCATTAGCCAGATTGAGTTTGAGCACGAATCTTTTTTCTTGTCTTGATAGACTTGAATGAATGGCTTCTTGAACCAAGATTATGGAGTCATGAATCTGTCTATTGGAAATAAAACTGCCTTGATTTTCAGATATCAAAGACGGGAGGAGAGGCTTGAGTCTTGTGGCTAGGATTTTCGTGAATATCTTGTAAGAAGAATTGCATAAGGATATTGGCCGAAATCTTGAGAATGAGGTAGGCCTATTCTCTTTGGGGATGAGAGCGAGAAAGGTAGAGTTGGTGAAGCCTCCCATTTTCCCTTTTCTTTGCACCCCTCTTAGCATTTTTGTAAGATCCTTTTTGATCAGCTACCAGTATTCCCTATAGAAGCTGATGGGGAATCCGTCTGGCCCAGGTGCTTTATCTGGCTGCAATGTCCAGATTGTTCTGCTGATCTCTTCCTCTTCGATTTCACGATTTAGTATATCGTTTAAATACTTAGTGATGCCTTTGGGAAGGTATTGGAGCAAACCTGAATAATCTTCCTCTTCTTGGCTTTCAGTGAGAAGATCCCTGTAATGGGAGGAAGCAACCTTTTTCATATCTTCTTGATTGTTGTGTTTGTTGCCTTCGCTGTTAATAATGGAGCTGACGTTGTTCCTTATTCTTCTAGCAGTGGCTTGTTTGTGAAAATAAGCTGTATTTTTATCCCCTCCCTTCAGCCATAGTTGCCTAGATTTGATCCTCCATTTAATCTCTTCCTCTCTGTTGATATACATAAGCTGTCCCTGAAGATCGCATTCCTGAGTTTTGAATTGGTGGGAGAGCCCGTGGTCCTCTATTTGGGTCTGCACTTCTTCCAAAGCTTGCTTTATTTTTTATTTTTGTCTCCTCTGGCTCCTGATAGCTGTTTTTGGCCCATTCCTTGAGTGCTCTTCTGACATTCCTGATTTTGGTCTCCCAAATATAGCTGGGCGACCCCTCTATGTGCTGTCTCCAGACCGTTTCAACAATTTCTCTAACCGAAGGATTATGTACCCATAACGGGCTAAACTTGAAAGGAATCAGTCCTAAGGGGTGATGAGGCTCCAGCGTAAGAAGGATAGGGTAGTGATCAGAGGCAGAGGAGTTGAGAATGTTAGTGTACCCAACAACAAAGGTGGATAGGAGTGATATGTTTGCCAAAAATCTGTCCAGGCGCTCCATGATGTTGCCGGCTCCCAATCTTCGATTGCTCCAGGTATATCTTCGATTTTTGGGTATGATGTCCACCATCTCGTTCTCCCGCATTATTGCCTCCAGTTGGTTTCTGAAAGGGTCATGAATGAAGTTACCACCTCTTTTTTCATTAGCGTGGAGTATCAGATTGAAATCTCCAGCTATTATGATATTGGTAGTATGTTCGCTCTCAATGCTTTCCCTTAACTCATTCCAACAAAGTTCCTTTTCCCTGTAATGGTTGGGTACATAGACATTATATATGATTAGACTTCTGTCCTCCTTTTTGCTGTCCAGTTTGGTCCTGATCCAGTTTTGATTGATGGTAGTTGAATCACAATTCCAGTGCTGACTATTCCAAATGGTAACTATTCCTTCTGAAGCTCCTCTGGAGCTACTGACGACACCTAAGTATTGCTTTTGGGTATCAATGATTTTTTTCATTTCTTGCTGATTTTGTTTGGTCTCTTGGACCAGCAGTATTTCAGTTCTTTCATTGAAGAGGAGATCTCTCAGGGTTGTTATTTTGGAGGGGTGCCCCAAACCCCTACTGTTCCATGAAAGAAATTTCATCATGATGCATTGGTCATACGGAGAGGTGCTCGCCTCTCAGGATCTTTCCCTGTTGCTTCTTTTTCCTGATGTCCGGTTATAAAGGATTCCATTGGAGTTTGAAATCCCAACGCTATATCCTTCTGGGTACTTTCTTCTCGGTGCTGCTTGGCTGATTTCCTTCCTGGGCCTGGCTTTTTATGAAAATCACTTGTGGTTCCCATCTCTTTAGAGGAACTTCTGGTAGATCTAGAAGGGGGGGCCTCCTGGGAGGGCTGAGAGGAAGTCAAAGGGATCAGGGGAGGATCTGGTAGATCCGAAGAGGGAGGATCAGGCAAAGGGTCTTCCGAAGCAAGAACAAGAAAGGGGTTGGATGATGAAGGGATTGGCGGATCTTGGGAGAGACCAGATGGGAAAGAGGTAGGGGAAGGAGGGCATTGGGTGGACGATCCAGGAATGTCAGGATTTAAAACAGGTTTAGAAGGGGGGTTTGATTTCTTTTTTTTTAACAGGCTCCCAATGTCCACCTTGTTCATCGTTCTCAAGATTAGTCACCTTAGTGCATCTATTGGCAAAATGCCCATATTCATGACATACCTTGCATTTGAAAGGGATCTTCTCGTAATCCAGCTGTTGAATGTGACTCCAGTCATCCACCTTTAGCTTGATGGCTTCAGGCAATCCTTTCCCTAGATCCACCTCCACGCATATCCTCGCACAGGCCTGCATGTTGTCCTTAAGTTCGCTTCTGTCGATGTATTTTCCAACCGCATTGCCTATCGCCTTGACCGAATCATCTCCCCAACAATGCAGCGACAGGTGGGGGAGGCGAACCCAGACTGGGACCGCATTGGGAATGTCCAACTCCGGATCAAAGTCAGGAGTCCATTTGTTAAGATAAAGGCCTCGAGAGTCCATGAAGTAGGGTCCATTTCTGAAGATGAGGTCCTTGTCCGTTTTGGATTCAAAATGAAAGGTATAGTAGCCTTTCCCACAAAATCGTATTGATATTTTCCCAGGGATTTTATCAGACCAGTTCCGCTCCACCCATCTTTGCACTGTTCTTGGTGAGGGCCATAATCCAGTGAATTTCCCTATGAGTCCTTTTTCAGCTAGAGATAAGGCTGCCATACGAGGAAGGGTTAGCGGCAGCTGAACTTCCTGGAGTATGTCCAGTTTCTTAACAAATTTCGACGTTGCAGGCTTGGGGTGGGGGGGAGGAAGGGATTTGACCAGATCTGAGAAGGCTTTCTCAGAATCCCCATGAGAAAAAACTGGATGGGCCATGGCTGAGGCCAAGGCCCAGATCGATGCTGGTCAGGCCTCAAGGCCCCGAGGCCGAGGGACGCCGGCGGTTGCGCAACTCCAAACTGATCCGCTCTCTTATCGCGCAGCTCCTAGGTCGCGCT
>APFE030347814.1:0-13710 GCA_000404065.3 Pinus taeda
AATAATATATGTTTTGAAAATTTTAATTATATTTAAATAAATATGAAATAAGAAGAGGAAATAATTTAAATTTAAAAAACGATTGAAATTGGTCAAATTATTAACCGAAAATGAACCAAATTGATGAGTGACTTTACCATATAAAGTGTTGAAATATTATTTGACAAAATTCCAATCTTATGTAGGTCTGCATCTCTACTGGATGCAATGGTTTTTAAACGCATCATGGTTGAGATCAAAATGCATTTTTCCTTGTGAAGCACGGGTTCGAAAACCTGGGGGTGGGGTTTACGTCCCCACGTACTTGGTGTTGTAGTGGGTACTTCCTAGACGAACCCATACGAACCTGGTTCGTTCCATAAGAACTCAATACTGAATAACCGCAAGCTGAGTTCGTTTTCTTAAACAGGTTTGCAGAATCCTAAAATGGCTGCGTGATAGGTTCTTATGTGGCGCGGGGCAAGAAATTTTATTTTATAGAACTAAAACACATGTTGTAAGTTATCGCTTACAATCCAACCTCCAAATTTCATTTGCATTTTCCATTCGCACAAGTGGAACGACGACATAACAGTTTGTGGTGTTGGCAACGGGTTGGAGATTGGAGGCAAAGATGCAAACAGGTAACTGTTTTTTCCTTTGTCTATGAATCATTTTATTCTTTGCAGTTAGCTTCTTTCTCAACATTAGTTCTATTTTTGTTTAGGTCTAAAAGTGAAAGGTTTATCCCCTAGTTATGAAAGTCAGTGACAACTCCCTAGAGAGCTTGTTGAGTGAAGATCTTAGTGATGGCGATGACATGGATACTGATGATATGGATTAAGGATGTTTATTCTTGTTCATTGTTTAGATTCACTTTTTTTGGAATTTTGAAAATTTTAAATTTCTATTTTATGTTTGGAAATGCATGAGCGAATTTTTTTAAATGTAGTATGACAATGTACATATATTTATGATTCTAATAATTTTTTATCATGATTCACATCAATATGTAAATTGCAATTTCCACTTGAAATCAAATTTGAAATTTCAAAGTAAATGTTCATGTTTAAATCTTTAAATGAATTATTTTTCTTGTTATCAGATAAAAGATTTCATAATTCATATGTATTATACTTATAAAATATATAATATATAAAATTATAATATACCCCAACAAACCCACATACATTATTTCAAAAAATAAAGCACCCATACACGTACCCCTCTTCAAACCCATGTTTCCTAACAACATAGGTTTTTCCAGATATGCAAATTCCATTAATAACAATAGTCACAACCATCACAAAACCAAGACCATTCATAGTCACTTCTAGAACAAACACCCTTCTCATACACTTTTCGTATTAACTTACCAGAATAATCTTCAACAAATAAAATATGAATGATTACACTGTATTTTGTTCAAATAAATGAGATATACTTTAACAAATGCTAATTAATTAATGATATAAACAATATATATATATATATATATATATATATATATATATATATATATATATATGATTATTTGTTCAATTTTAGTTTATTTATTTTTATTTTGCATTTAAATATTATTATTTTTTTTTTATGAATATATAAAAATAATTAAAAATGGGAAAAAACAAAATTTAATGAATACCAACCTTACACACAACAACATAGAAAACATAATTTAAAGAAATTTTTTATTTTTATATAAACAAACATTCTTAAAAGTGTTGTGAGTCACTGCACATTATATATATATAGTAAAACTAAAATTTTCAAATTTGATATGAGTAGAAACATTAGGATTTATTTAAATGTGTTGTTTCTTTGTCCAATAACCTAATCTTCAATATTCTTATTCTTGTACATAAATTATGTGAAATGAAATCACATGTCCATAAATGTTATAACGAAACACATAAATGCAATAAATTATGTGAAATGAAATCACATGTCCATAAATGTTATAACGAAACACACAAATTTGCATTTAAATTAACACTAACTTCTTAACAATCCATACTTGAATAAATACCAAAAAGATATATGAAATATGTGTTCAGAAGAAAGAAACAATAGATAAAAAATGTAATTTTATACTACATTTATTTTTCAAAACAATTCTTGCATCCCCTTAAGATTATAATTTAAATTTAAATTCTTTCTAATACATGTACTATTTTCCGGATTTTCCAATCATAAGCTCACTAAGTAGCATCAAATAAAAGTTTACTCACAAAATTTATCTCTCTCCATACTTGATAGATCCATGTTTAAGTCTTCCTACTAATTATTATATAATATATATATAATATATTATATATATAATATATATATATACACTATTTAAATGATTATTGAATATCTAAATGGATTACGGCTTATTGAAATCTTATTGATATTTAGATTGTGTGAACTATATAACTTCCTAATGAGAAAATATTTGAAAAAAATAAAAATGTAAAAATTTGAGTGTTTGAAATATTTTAAACATAAAATTTATTTCCGCATCATAGTGTACACATCAAAATGTCTTTTGCTATTAATATACATTTAAATACAAGAAAATTTTAATATTTATTTATGATATACCTTAAGGAAATATCTTATTAGGAATAACATTAATTTTTTTTTCAACTCATATATATATTTGAAAACAAAAAAATTAATGTTTCGTAAAATTTTATTTAAAAAAAAATATATATATTTCTCCCAGCGAAAAAAAGTTACATCTAAAACTGTAAAACTAGCTTTCTGCCCAATAAAGAATTTATAATGTTAATTTAAATCTTCCCATACACACATATTTTTGTTTTTTCCCAAAATACTCTACGACGATGGGTAATCCTTTCTCAAAACTCTCTGCTTATGGGACGCCAAAGCAATATCCTTCCATTGTTGTAGTTCCATTCACCATTTGTTTTTTATTCTATCTTCAATTAAATATTTAACCGTTTGTTTCTAAGAAATTTTAATATAAAGACTTTTCATATGTTGATCATATAACTGAAGTTAAGAATGAGATGATGAATGAAGAAAACTCTCTCTAATATGGCAAGTTCATATCCCTAACAAGTTCATATCCATGACAAAACCTTGAACTTCCACCAAACTCATAAATGCTTTTTCATGTAACTCTGCCACATAACATGTCATTACATAATCTTTCTGATATTAATTTTGATTTTAGAATTTTAAAAAATCTTTATTATAAAATTAAAAATAGATCCAAAATTGTAAACCTATCATCTTCATGAATTGAATTTTGAAGTATCTTTATGAAGGGATTCATCTAAATGCACCCATGCCACTACTTGAAGCACCTTCCTTTATGAAGCGATTCATCTAGATGCACCCTTGCTAACACTAGAAGCACTGTGGAAATATAAAAAGAAAATGGAATCAGAAAATAAGCATTTCTTTATTCAATGAAAGCACAAGATCATGAGTATAAGTATTTAATGTAGTAATGTCACGTATCCCCATACTCTACTAAGCTAATGTCACATTAATTTAAAAATTTCTAGGGTAAAAATAACCCGATCATGAATATAAGCATTTAATGTAGTAATGTCATGTATCCCCATATTCTACTAAGCGAATGTCACATTAATTAAAAAAATGTCTAGGGTAAAAATAACGTCAATACCTAAGAAAAGTTGAAGAATTAAATTAAGAACGTACTGAAACTCAAAACTATACACCAACACATATATATATATATATAGCTCATCACAATTGGATGAAATTGTATTGTCAAGTTGATTAAATTTGTCATCTTAATGCTATTTACCTATATTTGTAACGATAGTATTGCACCCTTATGGCATTTGACTGTTTGTAATTAAAGTTTGGGATTGCCGTGCGATCAGCTTGCTCAATGCATTCAATTTCTTGGGGAACCCAATCCACCTGGCAGCCTACTCAGTGTCCGGAGCTGCATGCCGCCTCAGATGGAGGGAAAGGCCCATTTGGGTGCGTCCTTAGTCATTTGAGCATCTTTCCAAGTTATTGCCTGTGGTGCCAAACGAGTTTTTCTCTACCATGTACAGGGTTTCGACCCTTTCGACCTCCCTACAAGTAGGATTATACTCTTGCTCGCCTTTTGGTTGCATTTTATGCCTTTGACACCAGTTTCACTATTTTATTCCATCCATTTCTTGGCTTTGACAATGATTCTCCGACCATTCGGGCATGTCTTTAGCTATGGTCGTAGCATGGTGTGACTTGTCAGTTTTCTTTCCACACTCTTCCTAGCTTATGTTCTTTGCCACCAAGTCCACACAAGTTGCCAAGCTTGCGGGTCACCGTTTGCAAGTAATTTCATAGCATTATTTACATAATCGATTTCTTTTCCACAGTTGGTTTTGTATTGTAGTGCCCCATTGTTTTAACATGGTTTTATTCTTGTATGCAGGCCCATCTTGTTTGGTCGAACGAGAGTGATGTGGAGCTTCAGCAGCCCTCCCGGGAGTTGGGCTATATTGCCAACAGTTTCCAGGTTTCGGTTCTTTGGTTTCCTTCTCAGTTTGGTTTTATTTCGAGAGAGACTTAGGGCCACGACCTCTCTGCTTAGGAAAGTTACTGACTAAAGTAAAATAGAAGAGGGATTTTGGTTACAGATTACTCAGTTTGGTCGCCTGATATGATTCGTGCCCTTAACTTGAACTTATTGTGAATTTTTGTTCTTGGGTTTTGAGGAGTTAATCAACCTAGCTCCGCGACTGCCTTTAAATTCTTAACTGGGGTAATTTTATTATGAACTGTTTGAATCTATTTATCGTTTAAGGACTTGTTAAGGTTTCTGGACTCCTATTATTTCCATTTGACTGTTATTGAATATATATATATATATATATATATATTTTACACCCCAAGAAGCGGTTTTCTGTCGATATATCAACGTAGTTACAGGAATTCGTCTCCAGTTAACAATGATATATTTATGTCCTTTAGATCTGTTTCGTTGGAAGATTAATACATTAAAATGCTTTGGACTAGCAAGGAATGAACTCCTTTACAGATTTAGAAACTGGGTTTTTCCTTTATATGTTGGTTTTTACAATTTGAGTATGGTGTATCAAGGTATTTCTCCCGCGTTCATAGACAATCTATTTATCTATTATAATGCTTAACAACATGGTTATTTTTACTACAGAAATAATGATTTCTTTCCTTTCTTTTGGAACTACGTGTTCTTTTTCTTTATTGGTGTTCGACTGTGTGAAACATAATGCCTTTATCTATATATATATACTCTTGAAAGTTGAGATTGTTGTACTATCTGCGTTTGTTATTCAACCAGTCATTTGGACTAGTTATCAACGATTCCTGACATGTTTTTATCGATAATTAAAAGAAGTCAGGATGCATATAATAATTCATATTATTCACAATATTTCTCAGAGTGTAAGAAAAATTGTAGGGGATTTCACCCTCACAATATATTTATATATTCACACAGAGAATCTAGATACAAAATATTCGGAAAAAGAAAAGTCTAATTCTAACTTTCTATTCACTTTCACATTCGCAAATTCTACTAGTTTGTTTTAAATTACTTATCTGTTCTTTTCGTAAATCTATATTTGCTAGACTAAGAAATGTTCCTCCCAAACACAAGGTTAGTCATTCAGTGCACCTCTCCCCCGAGCCTACCATCCCCAGGCAGTATTAGGGACAATCTTTCCAGTTTCTATTAAGTTATCTGGTCATACCCAGACTTAGCAAATAGGTCCACAGTTTGAGCCACAACTCCTAGATAAACTATACTGGCAACCCAACTATCGAGTCATCTTAACCTTTGTACTCCTCCCTCCTCTATGCCTTAGGTTCCTCATACCCTTTTGGCCCTTTCCTTGGAAGATTTGTTTCCAGAAGGGACCTGAGTAGGTAACTACTCGTAACTGTCCAATTACATAGGGTATGCTTACTCTTTTCCAACCATAGTTAATAAAATAAATAATCATGTTATATTATAGAATCAACACATGTTTCTTTTTCATGAATTTAATCTTGTCTTGAGCCATATTGGCTGATGACTTCCAAACCAATTATTTAACTACAGTAGCTTAATAAGTCAAATCTCAAAGTTACCAAGGGTCGTCACATCTTCTCCCCCTCGATTGGAACATTGTCCCCAGTGTTCATTCTCCTCAGAACAGACTTGGTATGCTTCTCGCATGACTTGTTCATCGTCCTAGGTGGCCTCTTCCGAGCTAAAGTGTTGCCATTACACTTTAATCTGGGGGATAACTCATCTCCGCAATATTGTTTCTCTCCGATTAAGAATACATAGGGGTTTGACCATGAATTCCCCGTCTAGTTCGACCTGCATCCAACACATTAAAAAAAATCCAGGTCGATACTTACAAGACCATGAAAAGTTGAGAAAAGAGAAACCGAACAATCTTTTTCTTACTCTACCTGCACATCTTGCCATCGAATTATGTGCCTGGGATCATGTATATATTTTTAAGTAAGGAGACATGGAATATGTTATGAACACGAATATTCCCCGGTAGAGCTAGTTGGTAAGCCACCAGACCAACTCCTGCAATTATTTTATAAATTGACCCACCAAAAAAACAAAAGAGGGGTGAGAGCCTTTTTTTTAAACTTATAATATTAAAACTAAATACAATATATCCTATTTTATTCTTCTCTTAAAAGTAAGTCTTTCCTCTTTGAGAGCATGGCTATAAGTAGGTTCTTAATGTACAAAATCTAGTAAAATTGTTAAGTATGTGTTATATTATTTTACATGATTAATCCAATGTAATGTAATGTAGACTAAAATGAGGGCCTTGATACCTTTTTCGGGCTACCAACACAGTAAAGGTAGGTGGATTCTGGTTGGGAAGCTAAGGCTACGTGCCAAGGATGCCACCAACATGCCCCTCGTGTCAATAGTTAATGGAATGTATAGAAAACACAACCCACCATCCTGCATGACATATCACAGTGAATGTGTCCATGTGGGAGAAGTTTCTAGACTTATTGTGAGGGTTTTTCCAACGAGGTTCCTTGACAAGCTCATCTTATACATTTTGGAAACTACTCTTCAGTTGTTTCTCATGATAGTCATAATTAAGCTGAGAGACTTATTATACAACCCAGTATGAGGGCGATACATAATTCCATTTGTTATTAAAGTGGAGTTGACATGTACCTCTTTTAAAATAAAAAGTATCTTTTTCTTTCAATTTAAAAATAATTTTGGCTATAATCAAAATAAAAAACAAATATTATGGAGAATATTAAGAAATGGTGGTTATAACCTCTACCAATCCGAGGTACCAAGATGTTTAGAATGCAAGCAAGACTGAGGTATATTAAGAACCAACTCAAGAACTAGAACAAAAATGAGTTTGGTAATATTTTTGAGGATGAAAATGATCTGGAAATCAAGATGGATGAATTGCAAAGGTTGTTGGTGGAAGAGGGTTATACAGAGGAGAAAAGGAAAGAGGAGCTTGAACTATTGAAGAAGTGGGAGGATAGATGCTTGTAGAAGGAAATATTATGGGAGTGAAAAACACCAAGTTCTCCCACAGGTCAGCCAAAAAGCATAGGAATTCTAATAGAATCCTCAAAATAATGGATATAGAGGGGAAGTCTTATGAGGCCCATAAGGATATCGAGGGAATTTTTGTCAACATTTCAAGAGGATTGTAGAAGAAGCTCAGGGTGATAAATCAACAATGATCTAGAAGATTGTAAGGCATATTCCTAGGGTGTTGACAAAGGAGCATAATCATAATACGAATAAAACCATTTCTATGGAAGAGGTTGCTCAGGATGTTCATGAGATTCCCAATGGAAAAGATCCTCACCTAAATGGATTCACCATACATTTCTTTAAAGCCCATTTGGAGGTGGTAAAGCAAGATGTTTTCAAAGCAATGCAAGGCTCTCCTAACTCTTTGACTGTCCTTCAGGTTCTAAATTCCATGTTAATAACTCTAATCGCAAAGGAGGAGGTAGCTAGTACCTTAGAAAAGTTTCGATTGATATATTTGTTTAGTGTGATATAGAAGACAATCTCTAAAGTTGTAGCTAATCACCATAAAATTGTTCTTCTAATGTTGATTTCAGAGGAACAATCTGACTTTGTAGAAGGAAGGCAAATTTGGATACTGTTATCCACGCCCATGAGATTGTCCACTCTCTTAAGAATTTGAGGAAGGCAAGGATGATTATTTTGTTAGATTTATCCAAGGCATATGATAAGGTAAGGTGGGAATATATGGAAGCAATTTTAAAGGCTTTTGGTTTTGAGAATTTTTGGATAAGATGGATAGTTTCATTAGTGACCTCCCCAAGATTTTTTATATTAGTTAATGGGGATCCTACTAAACCCTTTTTCCCTTCTCAAGGGATTCCTCAAGGGGATCCTATGTCTCCTTTCCTATTAGTTAAGGTCTAAGTAGGGCTATAAAGGCTGCTACCAGGGAGGGGGATATCAGAGGTATTCAACAGCATGAAGGATGCCCAACTAGAACCCATCAACAATTTGTATATGAAACCATGTTACATGGCAACCATATAATGAGAGAGGCAAAAGAATTTAACGCTATCTTGGATTCTTTTGCAGAAGCCTAAGATATGGACATTAACTAGTATAAATTTGTGGTTTTCTTCTTTAACACTCATATAGATATTTAGAGGAATTTGACAAACATCTTAGGGTTTCAGAGGAAGAGTCTTCCCTCCAGATATCTGGGTATTCCCCTGACAGTGAGGGCCTAGAAGAAATCAAATTAGGATAAGGTTGTGTATAAATTGGAAGAAAGGGTTAAACACTAGACTTATAGGGCCCTGAAATTTGGTGGAAGGCTTGTCCTAACCAAAGTGGTGCTACAGGCAATACCAAGGTACATGCTATCAGTCCTCTCGACTTCTAAGGGAGCAATACACAAGATAAGGGACATCCAAAGGAATTTTTTGTGGAAAGGAGCTGAAGACAAGAGGAAATGGGCATTACTAGCCTGGGAAAAGGTGTGCAAGACAAAATTTTTAGGTGGCCTTGGTTTACAGGGTGAAACTGTCAATAGAACTCGTGGTGCTAAGTTATGGTGGAATTGGTTGAAGGAAATTACATCACCATGGGCCATGTTACAGGAGGTAAAATATGCCCAAAATTGGCATTCACAAGACCTTGTTCAGATGATGGGGACGATCAATGGGTCAACAATATGGAATTTAACTTGGGGCAACAAGAAAATGATCGAGGATCAATGCTTTATATTTAGACAAACTGACAGGGTCAAGGACAATATACAAGAAACAATAAGAAAATGATGAACAAATTATACAAATAATAATATGGTTAATATTACTTGGTGTTTGACCTCGAGCTTAGTCATATGGGTCGTGTGGAAAGAACAAAATCGATGAATCTTCCAGAATAAAAGACTCACAACGAAAATATTGGTGGAAGGGGTTTATAATTAGGGTAGGGAAACCATGATCAACAGAAGAATTATGCCCTATGGAGAATAACCACCGCCTCATGAAGAAAATATTTTTAAATAATTAAATCTAGATAATCTTGGTTTACAACTGATATGATTCACTGAACCACATATACATATGGGATCAAATTTTTGTATCTCGCCTCCCCATGGGGTTTTCAAGTTAAATTTTGACGGTGCTTCAAAAGGGAACCTAGGGAACGCCGAAGTAGGGGGAGTTATCAAAGACTGCAAGGAGAAAATATGCAGGGTGTTCTTAAACAACCTTTTGCAGGCAACATATATCGTTGCAGAATTCCTTGCTCTAGAGCAAGGAATGGAAATTCTGGTGCGTGAAAGGTTGTTCATTGTTACAATTGAGGGAGATTCAATGTTAGCCATACACGCAACATAAATGATACAATGTGGTAGTCAAGTAAGTAAGGTGACAAAACACCAACGTATGACTTAGCTGACCTAATGAATTAAGCAACACTTAAATGTATTAATTGCTGTTGACTTTAGTTTAGTTCATCGATCTGCAAATGCAGTGGATGAAAAGATGGCCAATGAGTTGTCGCCAGCTTGAGGTCGAATGAGGATGTGGCATGGTCGGAACTCCGGGAGTGACATATGAAAGAGGACTTCAAGAAGTTAACACAAAAGGATTATGAGATAATTCTATACCACTGTTCCAGTAAGAGGGAAAGGGGTTGCGGAGGCTTGAGAGAGAGAGAATTCCATAAGCAGAGGGAGACTCTATCAGATAACCAGATAGAGGAGTAAGTTTGTTGGATTCTAGATACAAGGACCATGAGAACTAGAGAGACCCTGTATCATCGTACTTTGGAGACAACCTGAAATTTAAAAACCTTAATGGGGGCACTACAAGTTAAAAGGGATGAGGCGAAGGAGAATATCTAGGAGTAAATTCTGAAACAATTGAAAGAAATTCATCAAAGGATTAGAGGGGTGGAGACTGTAATGAGGATGTTGGTTGATATAATGAAGCTTCAGCAGGGCAAAATTGAGAACCTACATGATATGTTTCATATCTATTTGTAGTATGTCTATAATATAGATATCACTTCAGGGGATGCGAAGGGAAAGCTAGTGCAACTCAAAAAATTTAAAGCATGTGCAACAGGGGTATCTGGCTCATTTTTTGTAGCAGATCCTACACTGGTTCTCGCAGATGCAACACCCAACAAGGAAGCGAATGAATGAGGTCTTGGAATAAAATGGTTCTCGTTATTATGTTTAATTTGTTATTAGGTTATTTAGATATGGATTTTAGTGAGGATGTTGTAGGTTATTTTTGATAGATGTAGGTCAAGTGGTGGTAGTATTCACCGTAAGAAACCTAGTCATGATAATAATAATCATAGGAAGTTTTTTGTTTCGATGAATAGATAGAATAATTTGATGGGTAGATTGGACAAAGGATGTAATAAAACAATCTACTTTTGCAGCTAGTTTGGTTTCCAATGTGATAGACTGATTGCTATTTTGTATTTTGATAATGTTGAAGTAATATAATTCTCTACCGTTACTTGCAAAAACAAACAAATAAATTAAAACAAATATACATGTTTGGTTAGTTTTATGTAAAAATATTATAAAATGTAGTGTCACTCTAATTACAACCCAATAAAAAGGAGATATGGTAAAAACATTTCATTATTAGTCTCAATGATAAGTAAAATATTTGCATGTCCATATGAAATAAGATAATTTTAAATCTAATAAAACAAAAATCAAATAAAGTTGATATTATTTATATTTTCATACTTCAATTGGATACCCAAATAAACCATTTTAATATCCATGTTAACTAATTTATTTTAGTATCAACTTTAAAAAAAACACAAACATATTTGTATGCATATGACCCACAATAAAAGGCTTCAATATGCAAAGAGAAGTAATTGAAAATAAGAAGATTCAATTCCTTATAACAACAATAAGAGATAGAAGTATAATTGATTCAATTCTTAATATAAAATTAGTAATATTGAAATAAGTAAAATAAATAAAACATTTCAACATATAAAATTAAGCAATATTGAAATGTATTTAAAAATATATCAATAGAAATCAATTTTTAATGTGGATATTGTAATCTGCAAATAAAATATCTGAATGCTCATATTAACTAAATGATTTCAATGTAAACAATTTACATATTATATATGGTTTCAAATAATAATAATAAGATGTTTATATTATATAAATAATAGAAAAAAATAAATTCTTATTGTTTCTAACATTTCAAGTATATATTTACATTGACTTTTTATGCATTAAAAAGCATTTAAAAAAAGAGAAAAGATTATATATATATAATATATATATATATATATAGAGAGAGAGAGAGAGAGAAGAAAGAGAGAGGAGAGAGAGATATCCCTCTTCGCTCTTGCTAGATCAGTAGTTAAGATGATCCATGGATTCATTTTAAGAGGGATGCTTAAATTTTTTTAGGTGCAAACTTCTTTTAAAGTGAAAAATACAATGTGTAATTTTTCATTTCTAATGCTATATAGAGCATATAACTTAAATTTGTAAGTCCAAAAAATCTTTGTTGAATTTCAACAAAAAAACATATACCTAAAAAATGACCAAAATACAATGTATAATTTTTATTATTTAAATTGTATTTGAATACTATATATAATATACAACTTAAACTTGTAAGTCCAAAAAATATTTGTTGGATTTCAACAAAAAACATACACCTAAAAAATGATCAAATTATAAAATATTGAGACCACTTTAAACTTTTTAACTACAAAACTTATTTTTATCAACAGTTTTATGTGATATATACATATTTTTTTAAAAATAATATATAGTATCTACATAGTTGACATTAAAAAATATATATTTTTAAACGAAACGGGTAGAGATTTGTATTAAAAATTATCGATTACAAGGCCATAACCTCTACATATTCCAATCTTCCTTTCGGGTTTGAGATTGACTACAAACCAAAAAGAATGTAAACTTTGAAACAAGAACTATAAACTCAAAACGTGAACTCTAGCAAAAAAATCCCCAAAAACATGAAAAATCAACTCGAAAATGAAAGGTGTTGATGCTTGAATAACACTTTTTTTCTAGGGTAAATTTTCAACATGTTTTATAAATGGCAGTGAAAACCAATTTTTTGTGCCAACAAAACCATGAAAACGAAAAGTGTAAGTGTTGATGTTGAAATAACATTTTGAAAAAATAGCATAAAATATTTTTCATGACTCAAAAAAACATTAAAATTTCAAAAGAATAATGAAAACATAAATTTAAAAATAAAAACAACGAAAAAACAAAAAATTAAAAAAATTAAAAATAAAAACAAAAAGTTTAAATAAAAATGCTCTATTTAAAAATAAAACATAAAAATTAGAAAAAAAAGGACTCAAAAATATAAATCAAATTAGATCAAAATAGACAAAATATCAAACAATAAGGAAAAAAATTATTACAAAAATGTTAAAAAAGAAAACCACAGGAAAAAAAACCATAAAGATAAGAATTAAAACATAAAAACAATCAAAAAAAAATAAAAAAATAATGAAATAACAAAACATAAAAACTTATGTAGTTGTTTTTTTTTTTTTTTTTTGATTTTTTTTTTTTTCTTGCTCTGTCTTCTTTCTTCTCTCTTTCTTCTCTGTACAAAAAAGTTTGAAAGTAAATAAATAAAAAAATAGGAAGAATACAGGACAATCTTAAAAATAAGTGAGAAGATTAAAAACAAACTTATTAGATAAAAGATACCTAGAAACACTTACCAAAAAAATTAAAAAAGGTTACATTATTAATATTAATTTAAAATATTAAAACAAAAAAATAAATTAAAAACTATTTAGAAGATTGAATTAAAAATATAAAAAAACCATAAAAATATGTAAATAACCTCTAAAAATGAAAGTAAATCAATTTAAAAAATTATATAATTAATTAAATTTTGGAACAACAATATTAAAATCTTAGAAAAAAATTATTAAAAAAATAAAAAAAAACATTTATTAAAAATCTGGCTGGTCTGTCATTGTGGTCGGCCGAAGCGTCTATCATTGAAAATGAACCCTCTAAATCCATACTAGATGAAATTCAAAAGGTCGAGACGACAATTGACTTGATCTTGCCGTCAGAGTGCTCATCTTCGAATGATATCGTCATCAAAGAGAAAGAGAACGACACTGTTCAAATTCTTTTCATCAACACAGACTCCGATGAATTTGGGGGTAGACCTCCCATTCCTTTATCGCAGGAAGGA
>APFE030347822.1:0-13611 GCA_000404065.3 Pinus taeda
GTGTAGAGAAACAATGGGTGTTTCAGGGCTGGAAAAATGACTAAGCTCTCCTGTGGCCCCCTGTGGAAAGAAAACAACAAGTGGGAGATTGTTGGGTTGTGTTATGCTCTTTCCACGACTAACCCACGTAGTGAACCGGGCGGTTAGAGGGGGGGCGGAGCCCCCCCTTCGCCGTGCCGATTGCGCAGTGGGGGGGTCACAGGGGGGGTTTGAGGGGGCGGAGCCCCCCTCTACGGGGTTCGGGGCAGCGCCCCAAAAAAAAAATTTTTGGACCTTATATTAGGTTGGGCGAACCTACCTATGGTTTTTCGGTCCATAGTTTTGGATGCGATGGTTTTCGGTCCATGGTATTGGATGCTTCGGCATGTATAAATATGTATTGTAACATTGAAACAAATATAATGAAAAATCAAGCTGGTAGTCTCGGTTTTGAGATCCAGTGGGAAATCTCTGTGTATATGTGTTTTATGGGTTATGCTCTCGCATTTTTATTTTCTTGTGATTTAGAATTCGTATGCAGGTAATTTCTGTAGGGGTTAAAACCTACACATATATGATTTAACACTTCATAAGATATTCAGATTCTTGCACCCCTTGGCCTAGTGATCTTCTCCTCTTTATATAGTTTTAGGCCTTTCTCAATACCATGGACCAAAACTACTTAGGACGAATACCTTGGACCAATTGCCTTGGGTCAAATATCTTGGACAAGAAATACCTTGGACCAAAACTTTTGTTTTCCCAAGAAATATGTGCTTTTCCCTCCGTGAAAGTGCGTGTGTATGTATACGCTCCTTTTGTTTAGTAATCCTGCGTGTATATGCAACTTGGTCAAGGTGAACATGTGTATACCTCTCTTTCTTCATTCTTTGTAGTTTGAACTGTAATTCTTTGTTGTTGACATGTTGCACTGTGATCTTTCATCTGAGTGAGTTTCCATCAAGGACAACACCTGTATCATAATGCCAACACCAATGGAGGACATCCTTTGGAGGGTGGGTTGGAGACTTTTCATTATCTTATCGGTGCCACTTGTTTTTTTATGTTGCTAAGCCTTTTGTTTCGTAATTACATATATAATAAAGTGGATAGATATTATATGATCTTAACCATATTTTAATTACCAATGGCATACCTAGATTAGCAAAGCCTACAATTTTATGTAGGAAGGTGATTAGTCATTAAAAATAACCTAACCCCTAAGTCATTGGCCTATCCTGATCTATCTATCCCCTAAGTCATGATTAATGATTGACCTAGCCTAGTCTACCTATTTGGTAAGTCATTGACACTTACACTATTAATCCCTAATCGCTAAATCATTAAGTCATAAACCCTTAATCATTAATCCCTTGAAACAAAATCCTTAAATAACCTACACCCTTTGGGTATTCCCTATAACTATTATCACTGCTAATTCCTAATACTAAATCCATAACCATTATAATTACTAACCCCATGATGTCCAAGACTTATCACCCCTAAATTGTATAACACATAAAATCTATAATCCCAAGCCCCTATAACCCTTAACAACTAGTAATTTTGACCCCTAACATATATTATATAATATAGCTTGTAACCATAACCATTATATCCCAAAAATAATAACCCTATCACACTTAACTCTTGAAATGTAACCATTATCACCAATAAACTCTCATTCATAACAACTATACTTGTTAACTAGTAACAGATATGATCCATAACCTAATCCCATATATATACATATTCGCTAACCCCTATATGCCCTAACCCATAACCTATATGACACACAAAAACCATTTTCATTTTTAACCCTTAAAAAAAATAACCCCTATCCCTAAATGCATATATCCTTTGGACTTGGCATTAATAACCAAAATTCCTAAATTATTATATCCACTATAGCTAATAACTACTATAACTTATAATCATTAACACTCTTAAAACTCCCAACCCCTTTAAATTCTCACCTTATAAGCCCTTAAAAAAAAACCCTAAGCCTTAACAAATAGCCTTAATAAACCCTAACACATAATTCAAAACCGCTAGTTTCTAACCCACATAATCCTTAATCCCTCTATCCCATAGCCCCAAACATATATAATTCCTAATAAAACCCATTATGTGACCTTATAAACCTTATCGTTGCCCCTTATAATTCTTAATAACTAACCCACAATCCTTAATCCCCATGCTCACTAAATCTTAACCACTATAACCCATAAACGGTAACATATATAAAACATAACCGATGTCAATTTTCCAACATTTAATACCCATCACCTATAAACCCTAACATATCACCCCCAACACTTATGATTCTTGACCCATGAAACCCTTCTTACTAGCACTTTAACATATAATTATTGATCTTCATAAATCATAACTTACATAACCGTTGAACCAAATCACATAATCCTTAACCATAAACCCTAATTCCTAATTAGCCATTGTAATCCCTACCTTAATAACATTTAACCTTAACTTCTAGTCCATGTAGGTTATATCACCCCTTACTCCTATTACCACTAGCTACTAACCCTTAAATATCTTAACCATTATCACCCTTAAGTTATAGCCTTTATATTTTCTAACTAGTAACCCCTAATTATTGTATCCCTAATCTCTAACCCATAACCCTTGACATGTATAACCTTTATCCATTATAAGACTTATCCCTAAACACTTAACCATGAAAATTCCTCATTAGCAACCCATGTATCTCATAACCCTTAATCTCTTATCACTCCTAATTTCTAACTGAATCCCTAACCATTATGACCTCTAACATGCTCATGACATCCAACCCTTATCACCTTAGACCATGTAACATATAACATCTTGAATCCCTAATCTATATAAAATATAACCTCTAATGATTAACACCTCTGCTTACTAATCTTATATCCCATAACACATATAATATTTAACCCTTGTAACTCCCAAACCATAACCCTTATCACTCATACTCATTAACTCATGTAAGGTGACTTCTATAGCTAGTAACATTAACAAACCCAAACATATGACACCTAACCCCTATAATCACTAACCATTATATACCTACTAATTAAACCCCCAACTTTACTAACCCTTAATTTAATATAATCTTTAACCAACAACTTGTTTATGCATAAACCCCCACTTTTTAACACTTAATCCCTATAATTTCCAATCACTCATATCTGTCATATTTAATGCTTATTGTATATAACTGTCAGAATTTAAAACCCCTATGACCCTTAATCCCCATCCAACTATTATATGACCCAATAACCGATAACTTTTATACACCAAATCCATATAAATTTGGTGCCTATCTTCCAACTAGTATAACCTATGACCCCCATAACCCTTTAATCCCAATCCCCAATGATCCTAATTACAAAATACCTTAACTCCTAAAAACCTTAACCCATAACCATTTTATTCTCGCACTTCTAAATATCTAACCTTTAACCCTTAATCATTATAATCTCTTATCCATATATATCATACCTAATTAACCTTTATTTTGCTTAATCCCTAATATGAATCCAAACTAGAATCCAAAAATCTAAATTGGATGCTAAAAATGATGGAAATGAAAACCATCATGATGGCGATGATGATGAGAATGATGTCCCCAAGCCTTGAAACCCTCTCATACAATTAATGCATGTTCCTAGACTAACCATGTCAAATTTTGATGCATACATGAACAATTTGAATAAATTTCAACATTGGACCCATTCACTGCTCAATGAGTAGCATTAGTGGATGATATTAGTGATGGGCATGTTGGAAGATGTTCCATGACATTTCAAGAAATTTTTGACAAATATTCCATAGATGGGAAGGAGGAATGATGAAAATGGTATTACATGATGAATGTTAATGCAAACATTGATGATCTCAAAGATTATGTGGGGATGTTAGGGTCCAACCCTAACCCCCTTATTTATGTAATAGCATCAAGTCATAGTTATAGTTAGTTAAAGATTCAATAAAGCCCATATTAATAATTGTAAGTGGTTGACCCGCATTTAAAGAAGGGACCACAGTTAGTTGCAAATGGGCCATGGTATTAGATAGATGGTATTAATAAGAACCATGGTACTGACCCATGGTATTGCATGTATGAATCCTATATGAAGGATAGAGACTCCCCTTGAGGAGCATCGTGTATTATTTCGTAATTGAGCCCAACTCTATTGGAGGTTGCCCCCTTGAAGAGGCAAGTGAACATTGCTTTCATTTCTGAATAATAAAATACATGTTTTTATTTCTTATTGTTATATTTATTTGCATATTTGGTATTCTGGTATCTTCTCATAGGTCAAGAGCATAACAAGTGGTATCAAAGCACTTTCCAAGGCCGGTGGGATCTCCATTTTTAGCAGAATTTTTTTTTGGCTAGAGATATGTTCTGGCATCTTTAAACCATGGGATTTGTCGTTGAGCGCATAAACCTGTGGATTTGGGGAGGCATGCACACAGGATATACAAGAGGTGGTCACGCTTGTTGGACTCCATTGTAACCTCTGTGGGTACCCCTTCGAGTTGTAGCACATTAAATAGAACCACACACGGACTGTCTTCCAAGTACCCTCTAGGTGTATCGAAAACCCCCTAGGCTCTCTTGAAACCTCACCATAGATAAACCATTGGCTGTCTTACTACTGCAGTATACTGAGAACAGCACTCGAGGAGATTACTTGGGTGTATGATAGGGTAGTTGGATTGTATGGCTAAGGGTACGGTTGATCCTCCTTGGTTAGTGCCCTGAAATATTGGGCCGAGTAGTATTGTCGGACCCTTATGTATATTGCGATCTATAGCACCTGACACTCCTTGAGACCATAGTTCCCTTGTCTCTCCCTAGATCACGCATCATCTTTGGTAGATCAGATCTAGCAGGTTGGGTTTTTTCGTAGCCGCAACAATCAATTCTGCCATTTAGTTCTATCAGATCTGCCATTCAGATCTATTAGATCTACCATTCAGATCTATCAGATTCGCCATTCAGATCTAGCAGTTTGGGTTTTCTAGTAGTCACAACAATAAGATCTTCCATTCTAATCTAGTAGCAGTGGTTTGATCACTGCCACATTCCTACTCATACTCTGCAGTTGAGGGTTTTGCCAACATATCTGACTATTTGTGTGGCTCCTATACCTGGGTGTGATTATCACAGGACATTGAGCAGAATTAAATTTTTTGGGAACCAGCTACTGTGGTATTCCTAAGCAAGGAGCAAAACTCCTTTAATAGTAAAAAAAGAAAAAGAAAAAAAAAGTCTGAGACTCTCATGGGATGCTTATAGGAGACTTAGCCCATAAGAATCAGGTCGACAGGCTGAGCAAGGTGGTACCATTCACTTGTCAGTGTCAAAATTTTAGGTGGTCCCAATTTTTTTTCACAGTAACGAAAAGTGCACCATATCTGTGCATGGTACAAACCAGAGCTCAAGCTATGGCCAATGAGAAGATAGACACCCTTGAACAAAAGTTGGAGGCATTAATGAAGTAGATCCAAACCTTAAATGACACAATCACAAAGGGCAAGTTGAGGGAACAATTGGACGCATATGATTTTAATAAAAACCTTGAGGGCGAGTCTAGCCATTCTCTTCACTTCTATGGAAACCACCAACAATCCCAACCTCGACCACCCAAGCTGGACATGTATAAATTTGATGGCTCTCATCCGGCCATATGGCTAGCACAAATGGAGCAATATTTCACATTGAATCACATCAGAGATGATGTGACTAAGCTAAGTGTGTGAAGCTTGTACTTGGACCAAGAGAGATGGCAATGGTAGCAGTGTAATCAACACTGTTATGCAAGGCCAATGACTTAACAAATATTCTCAAAATCCCTTTTTGATCGATTTGACCATGAATCTAACATTTTGGTCATCTTACTAAGCTCCAAAAGATAGGTATATTGCAAGAATATATTAAAGCCTTTGAAGCATTAGCCTTCTACACAGGAGGTCTAGAAAATGAATTCTACTTGGAATGTTTTGTCAGTGGTCTCAAAGATGCCATACAAGCCCACATTCGAATGCAACACCCAGTCTCATGGTTGGCAGTTTGCAAGATAGCTCGTGAAGTAGAACTTGTGTTAGTAGCCTAGTCGACTCATCCGAATTTCATAGCCAAGGGATGCCCCACCCAGGCTCCGAGCACTACACAAACACTTAAGGTTCAAAAGGTGTCACCAGCGAAAATGGCAGAAAGAAGAAAGCAAGGATTGTGTTACTACTGCGATGAGAAATACTCCTCGGGGCATAAATGCAAGGAACCCAAACTCTTTCAAATTGATGCTACTGATCACAGTTCATTTGAGGAAGCCCCACCATTTGAGGGACCGAAGGAGGAAGATGAGGACAACTAGCCGAACAATGAGCTCCTAGCTACACCTAAAGAACCAGTTATCTTGCTTTGTGCTTTGGCAGGAATTTCTTCTCCCAAAACTCTCAAAATTAGATGTTTTAATAAGCATTGCCCTGTAGTAGTCTTGATTGATAGTGGTAGTACGCATAACTTTATCCATCAAAGAGTCACTGAAGCAGTGCATTGTTTTGTCAAAGCAGTCTATAATTTCTAGGTCCAGATTGCTGATGGGGGGACAATGAAATGTGAAGGCCACTGTGAAAATGTAAAACTTCAAATGGGGGATTATCACCTAAAGACCCACATGTTGGCCATAAACATGGGTGGGTGTGACATTGTCTTGGGCGTTGAATGGCTCTGCACACTTGGCCCAATCATAATGGATTTCCAGGAGTTATATATGAGCTTTAAGCAGAATAACCACACACATACCCTCTACGGATTCCAGGCATGTGCTCAATCTATCATCAGCTCGCATAGGATGGAAAAATTGTTAAAAAAGGGCCACCATGGAGTTATAGCCCAATTTAATGCCTTCCAGGCCTTCAAACCCACTTCTCTTCATGTTCATCTTAAGATGCAACAGGTCTTAAAAAACCATCTACAGGTCTTTGACAAGCCTCATGAGAATCCACCCTCGAGAGGGTAACATGATCATAACATTACTTTGGTCCCAGGGGCACAACCACCAAATGCGTGCCCATATAGATATCCTTTTGCCCAAAAGAATGAAATTTAAAAAATCATCAAGGAACTCCTAGAAGCTAGTGTCATTCATCCTAGCATTAGTACTTATTCATTGCCTATGGTCATGGTGTTCAATAAAGATGGGGAATGGCATATGTGTCCAGACTTCAGGGCCCTCAACAAGCTTACGATCAAAGATAAATTTCTCATCCCGATTTTTTATGATTTGCTGGATGAACTGAATGGGGCTCAATTCTTTACTAAGCTCGACCTTCGCTTGGGCTATCACCAAATTTGCATGAAAGAAGTAGACATTCCAAAGACTACTTTCTGAACTCATGAAGGCCATTATGAATTCCTGGTCATGCCATTTGGTCTCTATAATTGCCCATCCACTTTTCAGAGCCTCATGAATCACCTGCTCAAACCATATCTCAGAAAATTTGTTCTTGTTTTCTTTGATGACATCGTCATCTACAACCTCACCTCGGAAAACATCTTCAGCATGTAGATCTGCTCTTGCAACTACTCCAGAAGCATAAATTATTTGTCAAATTGTCCAAGTGCTCTTTTGGCATGGAAGAAGTTGAGTATTTGGGCCACATGGTGGGGCGTGAAGGTGTTAGGGTGGATCCTAAAAAGATCCAGGCAATGTAGGATTGGCCTCAACCAAAGACCTCGAAGAGCTTGAGAGGATTTTTGGGTCTCACTGGCTACTATTGCAAATTTGTCCACAATTATGGTCGCATTGCTAGACCCCTCACTCACCTTCTTAAGAAAAGATCCTTCCTCTGGAATGATGAAGTGCAACAGACATTTATAGCTCTCAAACATGCCATGTGTTCTACTCCCATATTGGCACTGCCTAACTTCACCAAATCTTTTGTGATTGAATGGGATGCTTTAGGTACAGGTATTGGGGTTGTCTTAATGTAGGAAGGTCAACCCTTGGCCTTCACTAGCCAACAACTAAGTGGGACAAATCTGGGACAATCTACCTATGAGAAGCGTGGATACCTGGTGACCATACTTATTGGGGCAGCGTTTCCAAATCCACACAGACCATCAAAGCCTTAAATATTTTTTGGAGCAACGCCTATCCTCGCCACAAAAAAATAAATGGCTAGCCAAAATGTTGGGATATGATTATGAGATAATTTACAAGAAAGGGCACAAAAATGTTGTAGCGGATGCTTTATCACACCAATTTGAGGAGGAAGGCACCCTACTAGCAATATCTCTTCCTATTCCATAGTGGATTGAAGAGGCTCGCAAAGAATGGTTTTCACATCCTTTTCTCTCCCAACTCATTGAAAAATTGTAGGCGGATCCAAATTCCATGGTGGGCTACTCTTGGCAGGATGAGATTCCTCGCTACAAGGACAAAGTAGTGATATCACCAACATCCACCCTCAAAAGTCACATTTGGTAGAGTTGCACTCATCTCCCACTATAGGCCATTCAGGCTTTTAGAAGACTTATGCTCACACTCGACGTTCATTCCTTTGGACAGGCATGAAAAAGGACATTCTTACTTTTGTAGCTAAGTGTGATATGTGTCAGTGCCACAAAGAAGAAACAATCAAATCTCCAAGCACATTACAGCCATTACCCATCCCTGCCTCAATCTAGACGGAGGTTTCTATGGATTTCATTACAGGTCTTCTAAAGTCAGGCAACAATTCAGTCATCATGGTGGTTATGAACAGACTTTCTAAGCATGCTCATTTTTGCGCCCTACCCCACCCTTTTACACCAGATTTGGTGGCTCCATATTTAATAGATCAGATCTTCAAATTGCATGGCATGCCCACTTCCATTGTGTCTGATCGTGACCTAATCTTCACCAATAATGTTTGGTAGGAACTCTTTATGCTATAAGGTACCCAACTGCAACTCAGTACTTCCTATCATCCCCAAACTAATGGTCAAACTGAAGCAGTCAACAAATGTCTAGAGACCTACCTCAGGTGCTTCACTTCAGGAAAGAAACATTTATGGGTACAGTGGTTACCTCTAGCCGAATGGTGGTATAATACTAACTATCATGCCACCACCAAAATGACTCCATATGAAGCAATTTATGGTCAACTCCCTCCTTCACCTACTTCTTATATCCATGGATGCTTGAAGGTACAAGCAGTGGATCAACTCCTACAGAACTGTGCAACCATGCTGACCCACCTCAAAGAGAATCTCCATCAAGCTCAAAATCACATGAAGCAACAGGTAGACCAACATCGTTCAGAGCACAAATTTCAAGAAAGGGATCAGGTATTCTAAGGCTACAACCATATAAGAAAACATCACTCAAAGACAAGGGTTGTCAAAAATTATCTCCAAAATTCTACGAACCATATCAAATACTTCAGCACATCGGAGAAGTAGCCTACAAGCTAGCCTTGCCACCCACTGCAAAAATCCATCCCGTCTTCCATGTCTCATGCCTCAAGAAAGTGGTTGGGAACCATTGCAAAATTCAAACCAGTCTACCAGAATTGGATGAAGAAGATTCAATTTGGCTCCAACCTGAATAGGTTCTTGACACATGAGAACAACGCCTGCACCTTTGCATGATCAAGGAAGTCCTTGTCAAGTGGAAATACACCTCTCTAGAAGATGGGACCTGGGAACCAACCACTGTTCTTCAGTAGTTTCTGCAACTTCAGCCTTGAGGACAAGGTTATTTTTATGGGGGAGGGCATGTTAGGGTCCAACCCTAACCCCCTTATTTATGTAATAGGGTTGAGTCATAGTTATAGATAGTTAAATAGTCAATAAAGCCGATATTAATAATTGTAAGTGCTTGACCCGCATTTAAAGAAGGGACCACAGTTAGTTGCAAATGTTCCATGGTATTAGATAGATGGTATTAATAAGAACCATGGTACTGACCCATTGTATTGCATGTATGAATCCTATATAAAGGATAGAAACTCCCCTTGAGGAGCATCGTGTCTCATTTTGTAATTGAGCCCAGCTCTATTGGAGGTTGCCCCCTCAAAGAGGCAAGTGAACATTGATTTCCTTTCTGAATAATAAAATACATGTTGTTATTTCTTATTGTTCTGTGTTTTGAGTATATCTCTTTGCATATTTGGTATTCTGGTATCTTCTCACAAGTCAACAGCATGACAGGGGATGTCTTGCATCATTGAGTCTTGAAACCCTTGCATATCGTCAAGGCATGTGCCCAGTCTAACCATGTCAATTTTTTATGCATACAGGAATAGTTTGAAGAAATTTCAACATTGGCTCCATTCACTGCTCATGTTGCGGCATCGGAGAATGAAATTGGTGATGGGCATGTTGGAAGACAATCCATGGCATTTCAATAGAGTTTCGACAAGGATTCTGTAGATGGGAATGAGGAATGATGACAATGAGATTGCATGATGAACTTTTATGCAAACATGGATGATCTCAAATATTATGTGGGCACAATAAGCATCCTTGAGTCTTGAAACCCTCGCATACTCTCAAGGCATATGTCTAGTTCAACCATGTCAAATTTCAGTGCATGCAAGAGTAGTTTGAAGAAATTTCAACGTTGGCTCCATTCACTGCTCACCAAGCAGCATCGGTGGATGACATTGGTGATGAGCATGTTAGAATATGTTCCATTACATTTCAAGAGAGTTTCAAAAAATACTCCATAGATGGGAATGAGGAATGATGAAGATGAGACTACATGATGAATGTTGATTCAAACATTGAGGATCTCAAATATTATGCAAGGATGACAAGAATCCTTGAGTCTTGAAACCCTCCCATATCGTTAAGGCATGTGCCTAGTCTAACCATGTCAAATTTTGATGCATATAGGAATAGTTTGAATAAATTTTAATGTTGGCCCATTCACTACTCACCGTGTAGCGTTAGTGGATGACACTGGTGATAGACATGTTGGAATACATTCCATGACATTTCAAGAGAGTTTTGACAAAGATTCCATATATGGAAATGAGGAATGATGACAATGAGACTGCATGATGAATGTTAATGAAAACATGGATGATTTCAAAGATTATGTGAGGACATCACACATCCTTGAGTCTTGAAACCATAGCATATCGTCAAGGCATGTGTTTACTCTAACCATGTCAAATTTCGACACATACAGGAAAAATTTGAATAAATTTCAATGTTGGCCCCATTCGTTGCTCACTATGCAACATCTATGGATGACATTTGTGATGGGCATGTTAGAAGATGTTCAATGACAATTCAAGAGAGTTTCAACAAAGATTCCATAGATGGTAATGATTAATGATGAAAATGAGTCTGCATGATGAATTTTGATGCAAACATGGATGATCTCAAATATTATGCAAGGACATCAAGCATCCTTGAGTCTTGAAACCTTCACATACTATCAAGGCATGTGTCTAGTCTAACTATGCCAAATTTTGATGCATACAAGAATATTTTGAAGAAATTTCAATGTTACACCCATTTACTACTCACAGTGTGGCATCAGTGGATGACATTAGTGATGGGCGTGTTGGAAGAAATTCGATGACATTTCATGAGAGTTATGATAAATCCCTAAATCCCCTAACCCCTAAGCTCGCATTGACCTTTAAATCCTTAAGCCCTAATCCCTAAAGTACCCTTAATCCCTAAAACCTATTTAATCACTAATCCCTTAAAGCAAAAGCCTTAAATCCCCTAACCCCTAAGCCATCGATCCTTAAACACTTAATCCCTAAGCCCTAATTCCTTAATCCATAAACCCCTATGCCTTAAGCACGTAATCATTAATCCATTAACCCATAATCCCTAAGCCATTAACCATTAACTACGTAACCCGTAAGCGCCAAATCCCTTAGCTCTTTACCCTTTGTAACATCCATGGTGAAAATTCCATGTAATAAAAGTTAAAAACAATAACCACAGTTGATGGTACACTTATTCCAAGTTGAATGTTTGCTAGAATCCTAGTGATGGTGATCACTTGTGATTGTTTATGGCTAAGGGAATTAGAAAAGGTAATGGCTAAGGCTGTGGAAAGGAAAAATGGCATTTTTTGCACAATTATTTATTAAAGTAATGGAAATTATGAGAGAAAGGAGGTGAAAGGTCACAGGTTGCATGTGAGGAAGAAAATGAAGGAAAATAATGTAAAATAAAGAAAATAGAAGCCTCATTCATAAAAATACTTATGAGGATTAGTTGGTAACCTTTTGTCAATTGAGTTTTGGAGATCTCCCATTATTCTCTCTCTCTCTCTCATACTCTAGACTCTCTCTCATACTCTAGACACAAAGTTTCTAGGAGCACTTTGGCATTGGAGCAAGAAAGGCAAAGAAGGCAAGAGGAAGCAAAGATCAATCAGTGAAAGGTAGGATCAAGCAACTACAATAGGCTTCATTACAGGTATCAAATTTCATGTATATTTTCCTTGCTAGATTTGGCATGCATGGGATTGCATGTGTTTCTTTTCTACCATGGCATGGGTTTTTCTAGGTGTGCCAATATTTTTAGCTCAGCCTTGCCATTTCCTGATAGCTTTGATGAGATGGGTTCTCTCATACAGTTTATGTGATATGGTCGGATTTGATTCGAATCTAAGTGGGGTGGATCTTTAAATTAAAAAACACATGGTCTGAGTGGTCCATGAACCATATTGAGGATCACGAAGACACTTTCCTAGTAGCCCCTGAACCGGACTGTGGGTTGTGATAAAGCCAGATTGCGTCCCTTGGAGGGCCTAGGAATCCTTGTCGGTGAATGGAAAGATATACGGTAAAGCCAAGAGGTAGATTTTCTCTCTGTTGGGCCTAGTGCTCCCATCATGGGATGCACGGTAAATCCTAGAGAATATTTCTTAGTGTAGGGCCTAGTGATCCTTGGATAAGACTATGGATGCACATTAAATCTTGACAGACTAGGAGGCACTCAAATTCCTCGCAGTGTAGGTGAAGAACTCTGGTGGAATCCATGTTGATTGGTGTTTCTGATGTGTTCTATGATTCCAACATTCATTATTGGAATATGGCATGTGGGTGATTGGTTGAAGAGAGACTTGGCTCAGTCAATCTATGGTCACCTGGAACATGGTAGTCCCATCTCCGGTTGGTTCATTGCATTCATTAATGAGAAATTTCTTCCCTTGATTTTCATGTGTAAATGTACTAATGTATATGTGGGTTTTGATGGCTGATATGTTTATGGTATGTCTATTCCTATTATATTGGTTATATGTACATTTTATGACAGAAGCTATGTATGGCTCCCAGCATGTTTATACTTGTATATGAATGGATAATGTGTCTATAACCTAATAGAGAATAATGTAGAAAATGACATGAGGGAGAAATGGTTCATAACGGTTCCCAAATAAGTATGAGATCCTTACACTAAATTCTGTTATTTACACCTATAGGTTACATGTTGATGATATGTTTGACGAAATGTCTGTCATGGATAGTAGGGGTTTGGTTAGTCTTGTTCAGTTTATTGCTTTTGTGTCATTGTTTCCCTATATTTTTACTGATTCTAAGCTACCACTTCATTCTAAGCAATGGCCTGGGCTCTAGGCCTGAAAAAGTGGC
>APFE030347822.1:16348-27277 GCA_000404065.3 Pinus taeda
TCATAGAACCAAGGTAGACTACTATGACAAAGCTATCGAGTGTGTTGATGACAATGGGGAACCAAGAGTCTTCTAGTGTAAGAAGAAATACACATCAATTAGGGTGGTGATAGTTATGCAAGAAAAGTGTAGTCACGGGAAGAGGTGTAAGGTATTTGCAGTACAAATTTCTAGTGATAAGGGTAAGGAGGGTGAGGATGCATATGTGTTGAACAAGTATCCAGTTTTGCAGCATTTTAAAGATGTATTCCTGAGGAAATTATAGAGTTTCCACCTCACAAGGAGGTAGACATTTCTATTGAGTTAGTGCTAGAGGCAGTTCTAGAATCAAAAGGACCTTATAGGATGAGCACACCTAAGTTGGTTAAGTTAAAGTTGTAGTTGAAGGAAATCTTGAACGAGGGATACATTAGGCCAAGTGCATCACCTTGGGGCGCACCAGTCTTGTTTGTGAGAAAGAAAAATGGTACTCTTAGATTATGCATTGATTGCAGGCATTTGAATAAAGTGACTATCAAGAACATGTATCATTTGCCTAGGATTGATGACTTGTTCGATCAGTTGAAGGGAGGAGTGTTCTAGAAGATTGACTTGAGATTTGGATACCATCAGGTATGCATCAAAGAGGAGGACATTTACAAGACTGCATTTAGGACTAGGTATGGGCATTATGATTTTTTTGTTGTTCCATTTGGCATAACCAATGCTCCAACTACGTTTATGTTCCTAATGAATAGTGTGTTGTGTCATTATTTGGATAAGTTTGTTATTGTGTTCATTGATGATATACTGGTATATTCTAAAAATGAGGAAGAGCATGTTGATCATTTAGTAGCAGTGTTGAGGTTATTTAGGGAGCATCAGTTGATGTTAAGATCAGCAAGTGTATTTTCTTTTAGAATAAGGTACACTGCTTGGAACATGTTGTCTCCAAGGAGGGCATTGTAGTATATCGAGAGAAGCTAAGGGCCATCATGGAGTGGGTAGCTCCTAAGAATGTGGATGAGGTAAGATCTTTAATGGATCTGGGAGGATATTATAGGAGGTTCATCAAGAACTTCTCACAGATTTCTTATCCCATTAAATCATTGCAGAGGAAACGTAAGAAGTTCAAATAGACAGAGGAGTGTGAGGCTAGCTTTGAGCAACTTAAGCAGTTGTTGACACATGCACCAGTATTATAGATTGCAGATCCAGACAAAGAGTTTGTAGTGTGCACAGATGCTTGCAAGAGAGGACTTGGTGGATTCCTTATGCAAGATGGACAGGTGGTATGCTATGAGTCGTGAAAACTGAATGAGCATGAGCATAACTACTTGACACATGATTTGGAATTAGCATCGATAATAAATGCATTAAAGATGTGGAGACATTATCTTCTTGGTAGGAGGTTTGTACTGATGAGTGATCATTTTGGGTTGAGGTATTTTTTTAACAGCCGGATCTGAATGCCAGGCAAGCTAGATGGTTGGCCACAATTAGTGAGTTTGATTTTTAGATCAGGTACATAAAAGGTAAAGAGAACAATGTGCCAAATGCTCTCAGCAGATAGGTACAGGTACATCACCTGGTAGCTACAAGCTCCTATGAGATGGACTTATAGGATAGGATCTTGCAAGCAGGTTAGCAGGATGTCAGGTATATGGATATTGTGAATAGGTTAGAACAGGATGCTAGTACAGGTATAGGTACAAGTAGCAGTACAGGAATAGGTACATGCGTAGGTGCACAGGGTATGGATTATTGGCTTATGACTGATGGATTGGTTAGGTTTTGAGATAGGATATATGTACCAAATAGTAGTAAGCTCAATAAGGTGATCTTCAGGGAGTTTCATGCGAATTCTTATTCAGGTCACCCATGTTATCAGAAGACACTAACAGTGATGAAGAGATTCTACTATTGGCCGAATCTGAAGAAGGATGTAGTAGATTTTGTGGCTAGGTGTTTTGATTGTCAGCGAGTGAAAGTAGAGTGTAAACATCTAGGTGGACTGCTATAGCCGATCGTGATTCTAGAGTGGAAATGGGACATCATTTCCATGGATTTCATCATAGGGTTGCCAAAGACATTGAAAACCACATGATTCCATTATGGTTATTGTGGACAGATTGACGAAGGTTGCAAATTTTATTTCAGTGAAGTCTACATTCTCAACTAGCGATGTAACATATGTACTCATCCGAGATGTGGTTAGAATGCATGGTGTTCCAAATAATATTGCGTCAGACAGGGATGCAAATTTCACTTCCAAGTCTTAGAAGGAGTTATTTGCATGATTGGGCACAGATTTGGCCTTCATCACAACTTATCATCCATAGACAGATGAACAGATAAATAGGGTCAACAAAATATAAATGGACATGTTGAGGATGTATGTGATGCATCAGCAGAGGAAGTGGGAAGATTATCACGCTTTGCTAGAGTTCGTATACAACAATGATTTTCAGGGGTCATTGAGGATGATTCATTTTGAGGAATTTTATGGGCGAAGTTGTAACACTACTATAAGATTGAGTGATCCGGTTAGCGGGTTATTGATTGGAATAGGAAATGCACATGATCAAGAAGAATATAAAGGTAGCATAAGATAGGCAGAAGAGTTATGCATATAGGAACAGTTTGTTCAAGGAGTTCGAGGTTGAGGAATAGGTGTACTTGTGCATCAAACTGAAGAAGAGCTCCTTGTGGATTGGATCATGTGCTAAGTTGGCACCACGGTTTTGTTGACCCTTCAGTATCATTGAGAGGGTTGGGCCAGTAGCCTATCGACTTGAACTGCCTCCAATAGTGAAATTCCATGATGTTTTCCATGTATCTTTGCTTAAGAAGTATGTTAAGGACGTTGATCATGTGATTGACTAGTCTATATTGTAGGTGGAACTAGATGGAGAATTCCAGCTGGAGCCTCAGTGTATATTGCAGAAAAGGGTGCTCATGCTCTAGAACCGAGCAATTGAGAAAGTTAAAGTGCAATGGAAGCACTTTGGGCCCGATGAAGCTACATGGAAGATGGTGGATCAAATGTGGGCTTTGTATCCTTCCTTGTTTTTCGGTTGAGGCAAAGAAGCTTCGATATGGTGGTTGGTATATTCTTTATGGTGGTTTGGTATATGCTTTATGGTGGTTGATATATGCTTTATGATGGTTTGGTATATGCTATATGATGTTTTGATATATGCTTAGATATGGTGTTTAGTATATGTTTTGATATATTCTTTGGTATATGATTTGGTGTATGTTTTTGGTATATCTTTTGATGATGTTGCTATATTTACATATGTGTATGGATGTAAATACTGCCATGAGCTATGTTATAAATCTCTACTATGTAGTATGTGTGTTATGTAATTATGATTATGTTGTCATGTTACTATGTTATCATGTGGTTATGTTATCATTATGTTATGATGTCATGTGGGTTGGTACTCAGTAGGATGATCATTGTAAATACCCTAAGGATGATCATGATGTTATGATGTCATGTGGATTGGCACTCAAGAGGATGTTTTTATTTGAGCAAGTTCTTCATTGTAAATATTGCATGGATCTATGTTATAAAGCTCCATGAGCAGTATGTCTTCTTTCAGTAGGTTTCTGAGGTATATGTGTGATTGAACACCGAGGATGGTGTCCCCCAAGGGAGAGGGTTTTGTAACATCTCTAGTGAAAATTCTATGTAATAAAAGCTAAAAACAATAACCACAATTGATGGGACGCTTATTCCAAGATGAATGTTGGGCATAATCCTAGTGATGGGGATCACTTGTGATTGCTTATGGCTAAGGAAATTGGCAAAGGAAATGGCTAAGGCTTTGGAAAGGAAAAATGGAATTTTTGGCACAATTATTTATGAAAATAATGTAAATTAGGAGAAAAAGGAGGTGAAAGGTCACAGGTTGCATGTGAGGATGAAAATGGAGGAAAATAATGGAAAATGAAGAAAATAGAAGCGTCATTCATAAAAGGGCTTATGAGGATTAGTTGGTAACCTTTTGTTAGTTTAGTTTTGGATCTCTCTCATTATTCTCTCTCTCTCTCTCACTCTTGACACTTAGAGTTTCTTGGAGAACTTTGGCATTGGAGTAAGAAAGGAAAAGAAGGAAAAAGGAAGCAAAGATCAGGCAAGGAAAGGCAAGATCCAGCAACCATAGTAGGCTTCATTATAGGTATCAAATTGCATGTGTATGTTCCTTGCTAGATTTGGCATGAATGTGTTTATTTTCTACCATGGCATTGGTTTTTCCAGGTTTCACAAATATTTTTAGCCTAGCCTTGCCATTTCTTGATAGCTTTGATGAGATGGGTTCTAACATATGGTTTATGTCAGATGGCCAGATTCGATTTGAAGCTGGGTGGGGTGGATCTTTGAATTGAAAAACACATGGTCTGAGTGGTCCATGAACCATACTAGGGATCATGAAGCCACTTGCATAGTAGCCCCTGAACCAAACTATGGGTTGCGATAAAGCCATATTGGGTCACTTTGTGGGCCTAAGAATTCTTGTTGGTGAATGGAGAGATATACGGTAAAGCCAAGAGGTATATTTTCTCTCCGTTGGGCCTAGTGGTCCTGTGATGGGATGCATGGTAAATCCTGGAGAGCATGTCTCAGTGTAGGGCTTAGTTATCCCTGGATCGAACTGTGGATGCACGGTAAATCTTGAGAGACTAGGAGACACTCAAATTCCTCACGATGTAGGCGAATAAATCTGGTGGCATCCATGTTGATTGGTGTTTTTGATGTGTTCTATGAGTCCCATGTTCATGATTGGAATATGGCATGGGGGTGATTGGTTGAAGAGAGACTTTGCTCAGCCAATCTATGGTCAGATAGAATGTGGTAGTCCCATCTCTGGTTGGTTCCTGGAATTCATTAATGATAAATTCATTCCCTTGATTTTCATGTGTAAATGTACTGATGTATATGTGGATTTTGATGGCTGATATGTTTATGGTATTTATATTCCTATTATGCTAGTTATATGTACATTTTATGACAACAACTATGTATGGCTCTCAACATGTTTTTACTTCTATATGAATGGATAATGTTTCTATGACCTAATAGAGGATAATGCAGTAGATGACATGAGGGAACAATGGTTCATAGCGATTCTCAGATAAGTATGAGATCCCTATGCTTAATCCCATTATTTACACATGTAGGTTACATGTTGATGATATGTTTGACGAAATGTTTGTCATCGCTAGTAGGGGTCTGGTTATGGTCTTGTTCAGTTTATTGAATGTGCATCATTGTTTCCCTATATTTTTACTAATTCTAAGCTATCACTCCATTATGTGCAGTGGCCTGGGATTTGGGCCTAAAAAAGTGGCTTAAATCTCGGGGTCACTAGCACAGAACTCGTAATTTTGTTCTCTGGTTGCTTGCAGGAAAGACATTGAGAGCAACTTTAGGTTGTTGGATACTCCCTTACCCATAACATGAGAGTGACTATGGCCTAAGAGATCCATAAGAATAGTGGGACCCAGGGTCAAGATATCTGAGTGGCTGAATTCTTTCTTAAGGGTTCGGTTGATGATGTTAGATAGTTTTGTGTGATGTTCAGCCGATTCTATTTCCTTATAGGAGGTCAAATCTGATCATAGTAGCCTCTCATCTCATGTTTACCCTGGTTGGCATGGTTGCTTGGGTGGCTATGGGAGGAGGGTGTTACACCCTTAATCCATTAAACCTTAACGCCTAATCCCTTAACCTTTAATCCCTATACCCCAAATCCCTAAACCCCTTATTCCTCAAAGCCCCTATCCACTTAACCCCCAACACCTCAATTAATTAACTATTTAGGAAATATGGTGCTAAGTCTAATGTTAAAAAGGGAGCTAACCAAGGCACTAATTTAGGCAGTAAAACGGGAGCTAAATCTGGCACTATCTCTGGCAAAATTTTGGTGCAATTTCTAGCACAATTTCTGGCACTATTTCTAGTGATATTTCTGACGTTATTTCTGACCTATTATTGCCTAATTTAACACCTAAATGTTTTGTCCAGTATAAACAATTCCAAAAATAGCACCATCCCACTAAATAGCATCGACTTTTTCAAAAGAAATGGAGAAAAATACACTAAAATAGTCCTTGGGAGCAAAAAGGGGAGATAATCACATGGATTTGTTGTAGCTTATGATTAAATAGAAGAGTTTTATGGACATCTCTTTCTTATAGGTTGTTTGTGCATTTTATTGTAGTAGTAGCACTAGTCAATGCCAATTTCAAAGCTTCAATTACTTTAGTTCTCTTTCTATTACACATTTATTGTTCATTATTTTATTTTGTTGTGTAATTAGTTTTACAGCTACAAGAAACACATATCATTTAGTTTTACGTAGGTAAATTTGCTCCAAGTTGTCTTAAAGCTTTGATTAGGTTGATTTTGTCGTTGTCTAACATTTCCATATATATTTTGCTTCTCATACCTACATTTTTCTTGGTTTACATGTCTGTTGGACTGTCTCTTGTAACAAAACCAGGACTCTTGTAGCATCTTGTAACTGACCCTCCATTTTCACTCGAATTTGCAATAAATTCACATTTTGACTTCTTAAGCATATTACAACACTACTGGAATAATGATAATATAATTTTGAAGTATATATACCTCGTATATTATTTTGTCATTTTTCCTCAAAAAACTCTTTTTTCTTGCAAATTATCATTTTTAATTCATAGTCTTTCATTTGGGAAGTGTGTTATTCTTTTCCTTGCAAATAACATAGAAGTGTGCAAGTGTGTTTTCCATTCATTTCATATAGTATATAAATGTGATTTCTTTCATTGCAAGTAGCTTAGGTTTTCATGTCATTTTCCTTTCAACAAGTCATTTTCTGCAATTATATTTTTCTTATATCATAGATTAGTTAACTTGGTCTTTATAAATCTAGGCATCATTTCAATGCTTCCACCTACATAAAATTCAGCAAGGAAAAGAGATAGTTCACGTTGCACATATAGTTTAAATCCCTCTTAATTTTATATGGACCTTGGTTTGATAATTAAAGATGAGACCCTTGGGAGTTGCAACATTGTTGTTGCAATATTGAGGTCCATCACGAGTAGTTAAAGAAATAGTAAAGGAGGAGTTACAAAAACTATTGGATGCAAAATTTATTTATCCTATTTTAGATAGACATTGGGTTTCACCCCTAGTGATATTTCCTAAAAATAATGACAAGTGGTGAATTTTCACAAATTATAGAGAATTAAATAAGTCCATTTTAAATTATTGGTTTCCCCTTCCTTTCATTGACCAAGTTTTGAACACTTTGGCTGGTAAGAAATACTTCTCATTTCTTGACAGTTTGAGTGGGTATATCCAAATATACGTTCTATAGAAGGCTATGAAAAGGTCGCTTTTACTTTATCCCATGGAACTTACACTTACTATGTATTACTCTTTGGGTTATGCAATGCTCCTATGAATTTTCAAAGAGTTGTATTAGCCATGTTTTCTGATCTTACTCACAATTGCATTGAGATATATGTGGATGATCTTTTTGTGTTTTCATGAATCCTTAAAGAACCTTCCTTTGAGCAATATAAAATTCCAAATGAAAGATTGCAACGATTTTTCTTGGGCACTTTATATTTGATGCAAGAATACAAGTTAGACTTGCAAAGGTTGAAGTAATTACAAACTACAAGCTCAAAAATATCTAAAGGACGTGAGAATATTTATAGGACATGTTGGATTCTATAGGAGATTTATATAAAATTTTACAAAAGTAGTTGCTCCTTTATTTAATTTACTTTCTGAATATGCTAGTTTTGTTGGGAAGAACATTGTCAAGCTTCTTTGGAAGGGTTGAAAGATTAGCTTACTAAGGAACCTATTTTAAGGGGACCCAATTGGTCCCTCCGATTTCATATTTCCATGGATCCCCCATATATATCCCTTGAAGAAATCGTAGGATATGAGGAAAGTAAATCTTCTTATTCCATTTATTTTTAGTAAGAATTTAACACTTGCTAAGATGAATTAAACAGTCATGGAGAAAGACTTCTTAGCTATAATACATGTAATAAATAAATTACAAGGTTTCTTTTGGTACAATAAATAATTATAGCAGTTTAATGTTTCCATTTTGGATAAGCTTATTAAAACTAATTTAGTATCATATTTTCTTTCAAGGATCCATAATGAAAGATCAAATATTGTTGTAAATGATGATTTTCCTCAAAAACATTTGTTTTTTTTCCACTAATGTTTGTTTATTTGTAAATATAGAATATTATTTGAATAGAGGAAAATTATCATGACATTTGCTACCTAAAGAAAAAAAAGGATCATCAAAGATAGTGGGTCCTACTCTTGGCTAGAAGGAGACCTCTTCCATATAGGACTAGGCATGATTATTAGAAAATAAGTACAAGAAGATGAAATGTTCAATATCCTAACAGCATGTCATGAAAAACACTGTGGAGGACATTTCACTAAAAGATGAACAACATACAAGGTTCTTCAATCAATATGTTATTTGCCACTCTTTCTATGGATGCATAAGAATTTGTTCGAAGATGTGATAGTTGTCAAAAAATAGGCCACAAATTCCAAATGATAGATTGCAACAAATTTTCTTGGGCACTTTATATTTGATGCAGGAATACAAGTTAGCCTTTCAAATATTGAAGTAATTACGAAACTACAAGCTCAAAAATATCTAAAGGAGGTGAGAATATTTATAGGACATGTTGGGTTCTATAGGAGATTTATATAAAATTTTACAAAAGTAGTTACTCCTTTATTTAAATTACTTGCTAAAGATGCTAGTTTGTTTGGGAAGAACATTGTCAAGCTTCTTTGGAAGGGTTGAAAGATTAGCTCACTAAGGAACCTATTTTAAGGGGACCTAATTGGTCCCTCCGATTTCATATTTCCATGGATCCCCCATATATATCCCTTGAAGAAATCTTAGGATATGAGGAAAATAAATATTCTTATTCCAATTATTTTAAGTAAGAATTTAACACTTGCTAAGATGAATTAAACAGTCATGGAGAAATACTTCTTAGCTATAATACATGTAATAAATAAATTACAAGGTTTCTTTTGGTACAATAAATAATTACAGGAGTTTAATGTTTCCATTTTGGATAAGCTTATTAAAACTAATTTAGTATCATATTTTCTTTCAAGGATCCATAATGAAATATCAAATATTGTTATGCCCATGAGGCTTTGGATTAACGGTGAATGGGTAAACTGTTAAGGCAGTCCTTGTGATAGGTCACTGGTTCAAATCCCCCCGTGGGTCCTTACCTACCAAAAAAAAAATATCAAATATTGTTGTAAATGATGATTTTCCTCCCAAACATTTGTTCTTTCCACTAATGTTTGTTTATTTGTAAATATAGAAAATTACTTGATTAGAGGAAAATTACCATGACATTTTTTACCTAAAGAAAAACAAAGGATCATCAGAGATAGTGGGTCCTACTCTTGGCTAGAAGGACACCTCTTCCATATAGGACCAGGCATGACTATTAAAAAATAAGTACAAGAAGATGAAATGTTCGATATCCTAAAAGCATGTCATGAAAAACACTATGGAGTACATTTCACTAAAAGATGAACAACACACAAGGCTCTTAAATCAATATGTTATTAGCCACACTTTCTATGTATGCAAAAGAATTTGTTTGAAGATGTGATAGTTGTCAAAAAATGGGCCACCTATTGCAATCCAATGATATGCCTCTACATCCATAGGTACTCATTAGGCCTTTTGAAAAGTGCACTTTGGACTTTGTGGGACCAACTACTCAAATGTCTATAGGTAAGAGGTTTATTTTATTTTTCAACTATTAAGTAACTAAATGGCTAGAAGATAAATCCCTTCTCAATGCTACTAAAGAAACTATTGTTGAATTAATATTTGAGAATTTTATTACCCATTTTAGTGTAAAAAATAAATTTTAACATATTAGGGAATCTATTTCACATCAAAAGCGGTGCATACCATCACCAAGAAATACCAAAGTAAGCATTGGAAGTACTCTCCATACCATCCATAAGCTAATGGGTTGGTGGAATTAACCAATTAGGTCCTTGAATAAATCTTGACCAAGAACATATAGATGCATCCTAAAGAGTGGGAAAATCAATTTCCCAAGGCACCTTGGTCCTACAAGATGACATTGAGAGTTACTACCATATTTACACCATATGAGATGGTGTATGGCAACTGGATTCTTGTCCCAATAGAATTGTTGGATTTGTGGGCCCTGGCCTAGGTTCAATGTTAGTCAGCGAAACAAATTCCTACACTACTAGCCCTTTCAAAATCAGCCCGCGGAGCGCGGACCGAAGTCTCACCCGAATCAGTATGGGGGGTGTTGGAACCAACTTTCTGCACCCTGAGATGGTTGTGATGTCGGTTTATACCTCATATCCTGCCTTCACGCAGGTGGCTGAGCTTTAGGGCTTATCATTCTACATTTTATCTTGCCCTTCAATACCTAACAATGAAAACTTTGAAACGGGAACTATAAACTCAAAACGAGAACTCTAGCCAAAAAACCCCGTAAAAACATAAAAAGCAGTGCTAAAAACGAAAAGTGTTGATGCTGGAATAACACCTTTTTTTCCTAGGGTAGATTTTCTACATATTTTAAAAATGGTGGTGAAAACCAATTTTTTGTGCAAAAAATTGTTCAAAAAACACCCTCAAAATGAAAAGTGTTGACACTGAGATAACAAATTTTTTTTCAAAGGTAAAATTTTCAACATTTCAAAATAATGGCGTAAAATATTTTATCATGACCGCGAAAAACATTAAAATTTAAAAAAATAATGAAAATTAAAAATTAAAACAATGAAAAAACTCAAAACAAAAAAAGTTTAAAAAAATAACAAAACATAAATTAAAATATATACTAAAAACAAACCATAAAATAAAAATAAAAAAC
>APFE030347822.1:37289-76507 GCA_000404065.3 Pinus taeda
CCCATGTAATTCACCCATCCACTATTGGATTCACCCAATCTTGGTCTTGCGCTGTTATCTTATATATGCAATCCAAATCTTCATCGCTTTCGTAATTGCGGACTGGTTCAGTAGAGTGCGATCCTTCTGTAGAATCTAGGGGTACTATTACGCGAAGCGATTTCTTTTCAAATATCATATTCACTTATTTAGGTTGATTACCCCATTCATATTAGTAGCCCAATCAATTTTGAGGAGTGCAGGGTAAGGATTTCTATCATCCACAATTTCTATTACTTCAAAATCAGCCAATGTGCTCGCGCCTTCAATATCTAAAGTTACTCCTTGCAGTCGTCCCATGGGGATGATCTTCTGTTGATTTTCCATCCTTAACTGAATCAAAGACCATTGCAGCATAGGTGTCCCCATCCGCTCCCAAGTATGCATCTAACCCCAAATCTAGAATAACTTGATCCATTTCATATTCTCCTATATGCACGGTGAGTCTCATCTCACTGTAGAAAATTTGTTGTGTAGGTTAACCCGATAATGCAATATAAATCAAGGAAAAATACTATAACCTACTTCTACAATCAATTTGTGGAAGCTTAATGATCGAGTTGAAAAATATAACCAGAAGAAGAAGAAATCAATGCATAATACACATGAAAATACTTTAAGGAAAGCCTCAGCTACAAACCCCACTATCTGTATTATCATACAAGGCAGAAATACATAGGAATTATACAAAGCCTTAGCTCTCACAGCTAGCCGGCTCTTAGTACAATCCTCACAGATGCTCACAAAAAATCTTGGCTTCTCTCAAGCCTTCTTCTCTACCCTCCAAGCTCTTATTTCTTTGCGTCGTTCTTCTGGGATGATCTCCTTCAACCAAGTGGAAAAACTCAATTTACCAAGTGGATGATCTCCTGATCACACACACTATCAGAACTGTGAAATCCTTAAGGAATGATTCCTTGACTGCATGCAAGAGTTTTCTTTATAGGAAAACACATGCAACTAATAGTACATTATCTTGGTCTCTAATCTCAACTGGGTCTTTCTCAGAATAGACATGCATGAATTTCTGATGAGGGAATCTTTAGTTAATTGGAGTGCACTAGTTGAGTGCATGCATGCATCAACTGACTGTTAACTCTCTATTAGTTCCTCAAATAGTTTGGAACTAATTTAACTAGATTCAACTTAGTAAACTGGGTTAACTAATTACAAATCAAATATAACTCAATCTTATCTCCTTAATTTAAGGCTTATCTCCTTAATTTAAGGGATAACTCTTGCATGACTTTAGAAAGACTTCTAACTTGAATTTCTCCAACTAATTAAGTCAAAATAACTTAATTAATTATTTCCAAGTAGTTGTTAAGACTAATTCAATTTTAATTCACAATTTAATTCAAGGACAAATTAAATTGGAATATTCTTGTTGCCACATTTCAACGCTCACGTCCTGTCCTTGCCTTATGCTTACCAATCTTCTGTACCATGCGCGGTTCACCTAGAGTGTTTTCGGTGCATCTATTTATAAGTTCCTGTAACCCCTTCATAGCCTTGCTATCATGCAGCAGCTTCATGCAGGTCTCTAGAAAGGTCGTGAGTATAGAAGGGTCCATTTCCTGAACAAGTTTATCCTGGATCCCTAAGGTAAAGGCCTCAGTGAAGCTCTTCTTTTCTTCTATGAAAATTTTTCTTGCACACCCCAAATCAAATTCAGCCTCCTTCTCTGGAACTTTGTGAACCCACACATTGTCTTCAGGTGGTTTCCCCTTATCATCGCCTGTTGCAATTCCACTTCGGAGCACTATATTCACATTCATATCTTCTTCGTGAGGCTCATCCATCATCATCTGCAGGTTCTGAGTCGCTATGATGGTAGCACCCATTTGTCACGTATCCTTGCTATCAATGTAGGACAGTCCTCAGTCTCATGATCAAACTGAGTGCAATATTTTCATGACAGATGCATTGGGATAGTGAATTCACAGGCATAGTGTCTTGGTCCTCCACAATTGTAATAGATCAGTTGTCCCCGACCTCTGTCAGGTCCTCCTCCGCCTCGACCTCATCCACGCCCCTGAAAGCCTGTCCATGCCATCGCAACGCTATGGTCAGGAGGTCAATTTTTATCTAAGCTCTATAGGTGGGTGCTCTATCCATCATCAATTCATAACTTCGTCAATTGCACTCATCATGCCCTACCGACCTACAAAAGTTGCAGAATATTTGTTGCGATGTTTGTACAAACTTTTGCAGCAAATGATAATTAGTAGTCATATGTTTCCTTGCTACTTGACATATAGCGCACACCACAATGCAGGCCCCGTGCTCAGCCTTGCTTGGGCTTCTGGCCTTAAAGGCATCAGTCCTCCTCCTGCAATATAGTTCACAAACACCAGGCAGTGCTCTTTGTCATGCCCCTGACTTTTACATTCCAGGCACCATACCTCTTCACGCACCGCTGGCCGAACTATTTTATCCTACTTCAGACTTTGCATCTCGAGGCAAAGATTTTGCAACTGCACATGGACCTACTGAACCCCCAGATTCAGATCTTGCATCAGTGTTTCATTCAGTCTTATTACAATCTCCAAGGCGTCTGCCTGAGACGTAATCTTCTATTGTGATAGCACAACCCTTAGGTGAGGCAAGAGTGAAGCCACGAACCATTCGCAGTGTTTCCCATCTATTAAACTCATATTAGCTTCGCGGATTTTACACTTCAATCTTTGATCCAACTCCCATGGGGTTTCACCTAGTTTCCTTGTGATTTCCTTGAATCCCACAATCAAATGCACCTCAAATTTAGGCCTCCTGAACTCTTTGTTCAGCACGGTCTAGATCTCTGCCAACCCAACATTTGGGTTATCATTAGAGTACTTGATGTACCAAGTTAGAGCATGATCCTGCAAAGCACTAACCAACATTTCCTTCTTCATGTGATCATCTGTGATGCCCTAAGCTTCCCATACAGATTTTACGATGAACCAGAACTGGTCTGGATCCTCATTTCCCAAGCCCTTAAACAAAGGCAGCTTCACTGAATTCACCATGTTGAACTACGGTGGAGGTGGTGGTGGTGTGGGTGAAGTCACAAGTGACTGTGGTGAAGGTGGAGGTGGTGTAGGTGGAGGTGGTAATCACAGGAACCCTTGTTTTATCAACTTAACTGCACTTCATGGAGAAGCATGCGCTACTCCCTCTTTGTCACTTAAAGGAGGTGAAATCGATGAGCTATATTCAGGGCCCTTTCTTCCTTCGTTCCTGTAAGTATTTGCACTTTGCGTAGCTCCAAACAACAAGGTAGCTACATAACCATATTTTTGCACAATAACATCTTAATCCAAGTATTTAAAGACTTCAAGTACTTACCTCGTGGACCTTTGAAAAATCATTGCTCTGCCTTGCTATAACGGACTGAGGTATCGACCATGAATTTAGTCACAAATCCTCCTATGATACGATTGAGCCAATGATTGATAGCGTGGGTGATCTTATCTTCAGAGGCTTCCAGTCTTTACACTAACTCCGGGGTCCAGATAATAATACTGTCAAGCCTCCACCTTCCTTGGCTATTCGCTAACTTCATGATCCATTCGTATAACTCAATTGGAAAGGACCAGAAAAAGATCTCGTCGATTTTTGTATACAAGTACCTGTCTAGACAATGTTCCTTTGTCAGCCATAGATATCTATTCTCCTGCGTTGCGAATTTGTGGATCTTCCTATCCAACCAGTCTTCAATCTCTTTCTTAGTTGGATTCTAGTGATACGACATCACACATATCTCATGCAGATTCTGGTCTCGGCAACAGAACCATTTGTTGGATTTGTGGGCCTTGACCCAGGTTCAGCATTAGTTAGTCAAACAAATCCCTACACTACTAGCCCTTTCGGCATCAACCCGTAGAGCGCTGACCAAAGTCTCACACAAATTAGTATGGGGGGCTGTTGGAACCAAGTTTCCACACCCTGAGATGGTTGTGATGTCAGTTTATATCTCCTGCTCCTACCTTCGCATAGGTGGCTAAGCTTTACAACTTATCGTTCTACCTTTTATCCTGCCCTTCGGTACCTCAACGAATGCATACGGTTGACCTTCATGCAGCCCTAACCAGCGGTTTAGGTAATTTTGAATTGCTATGACGATGTAGTGTATAGGTTCTTGATTTATTTCAAGTGCTCTACTTATTCTATCAATCAATTACAGTTATCATTGTATAAAATGATATTCTTACTTGTGTTCAATTAACAAATATAATCACATAAATCCGTGCATCAAATAAGCATTGTAATATAAACCCATATCGTAACTTAATGTAATCAGATGCATTAACAGAGACTTAAATACACAGTAATTGTAGAATACTTCTCTTTATTGATATCTTCCAGTTTAATACAGACAATATCCACCCTGTGCGCACAGCTGCAGGGGTCTGCGCACTTAGCTACGAACTTCCACCCTAGGCCTCTATGCACTCAGTTGCAAAGCCTCTACCTATGGTAAGACCTGAGAACACTTAGAACTCTTCCACTCTACTTCGCTACTTCTTACCTACTTCTTACCTCCTTCCTACTTCGCTACACTTTACAAAATAAGGGCAGACAACCCTTTATGACTCTTGACACCTTCACGCTCTGCAACCACAAAATGTGTAGACTTTACAACTTTATTACAAAATTATCCCAAAACATGGACTTTTAGCCCCAAAACTACCCTTGGGGGAACCCGTTCCCAACAAGAATTCTTGGTGAAAACCTTCATAACTATAGCTCGTTTGGGAATGGAACTTCTAGAAGCTCAACAACAAAGAATAGGTTAATTGAATGATTTGGATGAGATGTGCAAGGAGGCCATTCAACATACAAATCTCATCCAACATCAAATGAGTAAATGACATGATAATTTCATTTAGAAAAATCACTTTAAACCAAGTGACCAGGATCTCCTTTTTTATTCAATATTTGAAAATTTCAAAGGAACGTTCACCACAAGATAGATGGGATTGTATGAGATTGATTAGCTCTTTGACAATGGCTCAGTTAGAATCAAGAAAATCAATGGAGAAGGAACTTCTTTACTAGTATGATGGACATGGGTTGAAAGCATATGTAAATCCCCTCGACTTAGAAGAGTTTGTTTAAAATGTCTCACAACAATATGAAATCGAAGTAATGGATAGCAAGGATTCTCAACATGCTATAATTACTCCTTGATTCCATCTCTCTCCCTCTTTTCCTTTTCCAAGAATATATATATATATATATATATTATATATATTATATATAATAATTATATATATATATATATATATATATATATATATAAATTAAGATAAAAATAAAATTCCAAATTCTGAAAAACACAATCTCTTGCACAATTAGATAGGAGTTTTTCTTTGAAAACTAGGTAACTAAAACAAAAATACTCCCTCAAATATTCTAATAAATTGGAGGTCATTATTTATAGGAGAAGTAGAAGGATCTTATCTCAAAAAGAGGTAGTTTTTCTTCCTCTAGTCTCTTCAAATAAAAAATTTGAGTTTGTCAGAAATATGGGTCACGAAAAGATTATTTGTTATAAAGCTTGAGACAATCATTCTTTCTTATATTGATACACAGTTAGAGATCATCTTTGCTACAATTATTTTGTTGTATATCCCCCTCTTCTTTATATTTATATTCATTAATTTATTTTTTTCATTCATTTTGTAAAAAGGAAGATGAAAAATAAAAGTTTCAACGCCAAAATCAATAATTTGGTTTCTTTATCTCGAGGATAAGGCATGACAAAAGGAGTATACAAATTTACTTTTCCTCCAACATAAATCTTACATGGTTATCTTCAATATTCAATCCTCATTTTAATTGGACACTAACAACATTTTTTAAGCCCTCAGAATAGAAAATTGCAGGAGATTGGTCATTAGAAACGTCAACGGAAGAATCAACAACTTTATTTTATGCATCTATAGGTTTTCCTATAACCAACACACTATCATGTAACTCTAGATACAAGAACTTATAATGGTTAAATGAATAAGTATAACTTTCCAAGTCAAGATAGTTTTCACTTTCTTGGGTTCTTCAATGGTAGATGATCATAGGATGAGGTTCTAAAGCCACCAAATGACTTCAAAACCCTCCTCTTCTTCCTCAATCCTTCAGTAATTCTTCAACAAAAAGGATTAATATGGTTCATCAATTAAATAAGGTGATTAGTTCTTATTTTACAAAACATACCAACATTTTTCCCAAAAATTAATGTCTAATAGCCTTAGCACTCTATCACTTAGTTTCCTTAGAATTTCAAAGTCAACAACTTCAGTACTCTAGTATTTAGCAACCCTAGTATTTTTATGATCGAAAACCTTAATATTTTCATAAGAACACGGGTTTCAACATTTTATTTACAACTATGCTTCAAATAATATGGTAATACCGGAGGTACACATACTCTATGAATATCTTTAACATGTTAGGATATGGGACCATATATGAAAAAGCCTTGATTATCATTGATGTAAGCGACTTTTCCACCACCTCCTATGACATCGCTCATAATGAATCTTTGTCGTGAAATACCTTAATGAGTAGTAATCATATGGTTTCTGACATGCTCAACATCAACTATTCACATGCTATAGATTCATACCAGCAGGGTTGAGTAGAAGACCATAGGATAGGGACATCTCACTCTTATATATCACCCTGATGAAGCTGTGTTGGAGCTATGTATCATTTTATGTACTTTGAGGACTATTCTAGGGAACATATCTTATATTGTCCATAGTCCTATTGATGTACACTATGATATAGATCCACATTGTCTTTTTTGGTGGCTATGATATTTTGGTTTGTCACATGGATCCATTGTGTATCTCTCGTGGCCATGTGCTAGCATTTGATGTCATGGATCTACAATGTATAATAGGTGGCCATGTTCAATTTCTCTTTATCTTGAGCATGGGTATTCCTAACTCGAGGATGATATTCTTATGATTGAAACTTGGGTATAAGTATGTCTATGATCCAATTCCTTGGTATTGAATCCTTCCTTAATTTTTATCTACATGTTAGTAATATATTGTGGCCACTAGTTTCTCTTCTAACGTAATGCATTAGGGGACATCTATTATAACCTTATTTTCCACTCTACTATACTGAGAGACACCCTAGTTCCACATACCTCAATTGTTTTCTAGAATACATCCCCTTTCACCCTTGTTTTTACTTATATGGGTATTACAAGTAAGTTATTAGATGTTATAGGGCTGAAATTACATAATTGAGCAATTTCTCATAGCTTTTTTGTCACAATTTCATAATTATGCAATAATAATTATTTAATAATTGAAATAAAACTCATAATTGAGAAAAAGGTTCCATAGCTTTTCATCCACATGGAGAGAAACTCGAACTACTTGTGTATGAGCTGGCTAGGGGTATATTATTGTAGAATTTTTCTAACTTCTCAAGACCCTAGATGTCTAATATATTCCCCTGAAAGATGGCAGAAACCTGTATAGATAGAAAAAGGAAAATATAGCTGAGTTACACTAGTTATTTTCTGTTAGACTTATGTTGCATGTGGGAGTAGCCCTATCTTTCTGTGAGTCAAGGAAGGTGTTGAACCGAGAATTTAGGAGGGGAACATTGATATCCTGAGGTAAAAGTTGTATTGTTGCTTTGATTTAATAGAAGTATATGTGTTTTCTTTCCTATGTATGATTTATTCTAATTATATGTATGTGGTTTAGATGTTTCATTGTACATGATGAATCCCCCTTTGTTCCTTGACTCCCCCTCTACAAAGGAGGAACATTTGTCTTGTTATGTGGTGATTGTGTGAAAGAGGTTATATCCAGGAGTTAGAGGAGCAGGATCTTCGAATATGAATAACAACTGCAAGATTTCTTCTAGATATATGGTATCCATCAACCTATGATGGATCAAGTGCATATATATTACATATTAGATAGACATATCTTTCATGTACCTATATTGAGTCTTAGGATGTACATGTATTACACCCACAGTTTGACAGATTAGAGGGCTAGATCCGTGGAGAAACAACTCCTTGTCTCTTGAACATTTATTTGGACAAGAAAAAGGTAACCTAACACTACCCATAGAGTTTGAATAAATTTTCTAACATCAAATTCTTGAATGATTATAATTCAATGATGTAAACCCATTGTTGACTACAAGAAAGCCTACCATTGAGGATTGCAAGCTCCAATTACTATTTGTTCTTGGATTAATCTCCTAGATAATGAGCTAAGTTTGAAAGGAGAAGATCTATTGAAGTAGGGCCTTAATGTATCCCCCATCAAATGATATGGAAAAAATTGATATATGAAGTAAATGGATGAAGTCACTAAGGACAATTGACATAGGGATGGCAAACAAAAAAGGTCAACAAGGAATATAGATGACTAACTAAGGTTTGGACTTCCCTTGAACATATAGTAGTACAACACAAAAGTGATTTGGAAACATCGACTAATGAGCACCACATTTTATCATGCAATATTGCAAGAGGTATTGAAGCATACTCCATAGTGACAAGAAGAGTAACCAACTTGAGGAGTAAAAAGACACATGTGTATGATATGGTTCTTAGGCACGCTTAAACCCATATGTAAGGAAATAACTCAAATAGATGCCAAGTTAAACGGTGATGTGAATGCTTCTTCAATTTTAATGACAAATAATCAATATTGTTTTTGAGCTCTCTTTTTATTAGTTGTTATCTCCTTCATAGTTTAGCGAGCACAAAAGAGAATAAAAGTAAGCTCAATAGTGTCTTCTTTTCCTAGTTTTAATGATCCAAAAAATGATTTGAAAGGATAATTGATAGGGTGTATTATTCATGGTTAAATGATCTTGAAGAAGAGGTACTAATATGTGTGATACAAGTTGTGTTTTTTCATGAACTTTTAATGAGGCTAAAAAATAAATAAAAGGATCCTTGGTACCCGTTAATGTTTAACGAGCATGAAAATAATACAAAGGAGGCTCATCCTAGAGAAATGAGTGGTATAGAGCATAGAAATGTGTTTTGAGTTGATGGAACCACCTAATGAAAATGAAGTAGAGAGGCTGGGAAAGAAATCTACTCATCACAACAGTCTCTCTAGGAAGGGGTAAACCACCAAGAAAAATATAGTAGTAGTGACGAGGGAAATGTGATTGCAGTGACAAGAAATGAGGCCAAGGAATATTTGCATGCATATGTGATTAAGGAAATATATATTAGTGATCACAAGGAAAAAATTATTGTTGGAATCCAATTAGTGTATGGGTAGAATATCAAAAATAAGAGAAAATGAGGCTCATATTCATAGTCATGGTGGGTTAAAAGGAGGGATTTTGGGACCATTACCCACCAAAAGTGGGTGACCCCATAGGAGAATTTTTCTCCTCTACATCTCTTAAACTGAAATCCAACAACCCCTAAAATTCACCAATGTAGCCGAAGTATTGTGCCATTTGATCTTCACTCCCTGAATTAGTCATATGTCCCCTTTCCCATTTGTCGAGAGCATATGTTTGAAGGTGGGAAATCTAATCCTAAAGGTATGTTTTTCATTGTGCAATCAAGTGCTTATGCTTGTTTTTCCTTGGGAATATTGGGCATGGATTATTGGGTGACTTGGAAGCATGAAGGGTTTTGACCAAGTTTTTTTCCCTCACCTTAAATGGGGGGTTAATCCTCAATCCTAGTCCCATGGGATCTCACCGATTGGCCTATAGGTTTAGGAAGGTCCCTACTTGGGAAACTCTGATTTTGGTACATGGTCTCATTTTTCTATTCCACATTTTTCACTCCCCTCCACACATTATAGTCCCTATTTCATTATCTTCCCTCTCTAGTTCCACATGACCACTGGGTCTACAAGGCACTGGTAGACCCCCTCCACTTTCCCACGTGTTTGGGTCATGCTTGGAAATGTTGCCTTGAAGATTGATGCAGCTAAAATAATGTTAAAAGTATATCATGGCCACAAGCAATAAACAAAAGAAAATAATATTATGAAATGCAAAGGATGGATGAGACATTAAAATAACACATAGGAAAAATCCAAACATGATCTCTACCCCTTATCATTATGGCCCTCACCCTTGTTCCTAGTGCCCCATGAGCACCCCCATATCATTAAGGAACCCATGCATGTCCCAACCCCTAGTGGGCGATAAACCACCCCACCTTAAGGGGTTAATAATTGCTTACAATATACACAATATTATCTCTTCTCCTAGAGTCCCAAGCCGTAATACAAAGAAAAATCAAGGAAATGAAAAAGGCTAATGAAAAATGATGGAAAAACAAAGATCAATGTAACTCATGTATCCATGATTTCTCCCTCCTACATTTATAAACCCAAATATGTGGTCATCCCTCATCATTAGCATCATTGAACCCATGGCATTTGGCCTTGAGACCCCTGTATCCCCATCCATTCATCATCATTCACATGGCACCTATCAATTGAAGGAAATACCAGGGGCATGTCTTTCCTTTTAGGGATTGGGAACAACTAATAGGGTTGTTTATTATCCACTCCAACCTAGGGAGGTAACACTATTATGAGCTTAAAGAAATAAATTCGGAAGGGAATCCCACTATGAAGTCTTAATGTTCCCTTGATTAGCAAGATTGGTTCACTTATATGCACTAATGAATTATTGTACCTAATTGTGAGGAAGAACATTGGATCTTCTATGTAATTAGAGGGTGGTTTCATCATGGGTTGGGAAACTTAATTGGGGCCCATCCCACCAGAGGATAATATTGATAGTACTAGTGGATGCGTTGAGAGCCATGGGACTCCATCATGTGTTAGAGCGTCATTTCATGCCATGGGCACCTTCAACACCCTCAACAGTTTGTTCATTGTCCTAATTTTTTCATAAGATGATGCACTTGGACCAGTGTGCCACGACCAACTCAACATATTATGGAAATTGATCCACCCATAGGAGGTTTATCCCACCCTTGATACATGGGAGGAAAGCACCATGATTAGAGCCCTCATCATTGCAGTAGCACAAGCTTTTCTATCATCAGGAGAACCATGAGACCAATTCTTGTGCCCCAAACCCAATTTTATGTCCCACATGATGAATTGAATGGAGACCAAAGGGTCATCCCCTTGTTCAATATTTATAGAGCCCTTTCTCACATTTTGGCACAAATAGGACTCTACGTGGCCCTCCAACGTCCCTACATCAACGTGATGTAATCAATATGGCTAGCATTTGCATGGCTAAATTATAATTTTTGAAAGCTAATTGGTTGGATTGTGACCAAGGCTTGTTTATTGCCCATTATTTTAATGTTTGGGGGGCTAATTAGGACCATTCAACTTAATGAGGTTCATATAAATATAACTCACTCTCATTTGTGAGATATCGTTATCACACTATAGGATTCTTTCTCTTGTAAATAACTCACTTTTTCTTTGGAACTATTGGAGACTCTTTTGATGCATTTTGATGTCTGGAAGATAATTCACATGTATTTTTTGGAGCTTCTTCTTGAATGATAGATGGATATATTACATGTCTCTTGTAAGTACTTAATACTGATGAAATTTTTCGTTGAAATTGTTTAGTGTATGGAATTGCTACCCTAGAATATTTAAATTTGTTCCCTAATTATTGAAGATTAAGTTTGGAAATTTTTTCTAGTAGAGTATTGCATATGTTATTCAATTAAAGGTTTGTGATGAATGTTCCTAATGAATTCCAAATGTCTTTGATTCTTCATGAAACTCCATTATATATTGAATAAGGTAAATGTTTGAATTTGGTACCTAGGGCATCGATTTCCAACCTCCTTGGAAGATCTTTTATCTTGTCTTAAGAGTCTTCAGACTCCATTGCTTAAACAACTAGGCACTAGTCCAAGGATTTTGGTGATCAAATTCTTCTTTCTCCATAGTTTCTCCTCCTAAACTTTGGTCCCTTAAAGCTAAGGCAAAAAGCCTATGGCTTGCAACGAAATTTTAGGGAGATGAGTTTTTGGGAATTTGAGGGTCCAAACATCAAGCTCAATGTCCAAACTACGAATGCTCCAAGCTTGGTGGGAATACACCCAAGTTTCATGCATAAAATATCTTGCCCTAGGTGCTACTCCAAGAGGGAAAACCTAGGTCTTTCTCCCTCACCTTGGGGACTTCTTTCAGGGTTGTATGAGCTTGGAATTCATTAGAATAAATCATAAGAATCCATTTCTTCTCTCATGCCTTGACCTTGTGAATACCTATTACCATTGAGAAACCTCAAAACTCTAGGCCCTGTGCCTTTTTCTCTAAGGTTCTTCTTAGAGAGAGGTTTGCTTCTTTGAAGCCTCATACCTTTATTGAGCCTATCTTCAAATGAACTCTAGCTCCATCACATTGAACCTTAAAATCTATAATATCTATTGTAGGTGATCACAATCATACAGGGACTCCTCCCATTAGTGAAATTTCTTAAAGAGGAAGGGACCTTGGTTGCGGTGACAGTGGGTCATTGTCTCATTTTTTTCACTTTAATAATTGTCTCGTATTTCCCCCCCTTAGGGCCTTACTATATTGTGCAATAACAAGGACTATAAGAAGATGCAACATAGAACCAACACAAAATATAGGTGTTAAACTAGGGAATACATGTGAAGGCTCTACCATGCAAGTTATGATGCGAAAGAAAGAAAGGTAATCATCACAACTTTACGAGATTGAATCTAACATGCAATGATGGTGGAATGAATATCAATAATGCATTAGTGGTTATAGGGAAAGAACTACCCTTATATATAAAGGTGAATAAAATGCATATAGGATCTAGTGGATGTCACGATACAAACACCATAATATTTATAAAAACCATCTAGAAAGACTATACCCATGGTTAAATCACATAATGAAATAAATAAACATGGATCTAGTAAAAACAAGACCATATATTGTTTCTTTTTAGTTTTTTGTAAATTTTTGAGACTTTTGGTATATATCATGTGTTATATATGTTTATTTTAGCTCTTACTTGTGACTTCAATGATGTGATTCAAAGTCCATGTTCTATAGAAATGCATTCTTGTATAGATACTCAATTATTGTAACAAATACCAACATATAGTTATAGGAATAACATATGCAACCTCTTGGTATCACTATGTGTGTTCCTATGGCAAGACGTGTGCCCATGACAAGCCAAGAGTATGTGATTAAAAATGCACATCAAGCACCAAGCATGATAAGCATGGAAACAAAACAACCCACACTAAAAAAATTAAGCGCTCACATCACACACCAAACCAAAACTAAAATGCATATGTCCAAGCACAACAAAATCTAATAGGTTATGTTATGCAGTGCCCAATGCCAAGCACAATCCAAGGATTCTTATGGATGTGGATGAACTCATGGGATATTTTTGGCATAGAAATAAACACCATGTTGGTTCCATGCCACGTAGATGTTGGCATTGATGTCAACATCAGTGCATGGATGAGATGAATGTATTAGGGAATATTTTTGGCATGGTTATGCAGTGGTGAATGGGAAACTATTTGGAAAAGTTCTCTTAATAATGTCATGTAGTGTCAAGATTAGGGGGAGTGTGCTAGTATGCTTGGTCATTAGTTGAGAACCATCACATGGTAGCAGGATAAGTTATGAATCTAAAAAAAATTATAACTATCATGCTTGTATGGCCTAGCTTTGTAGGAATTTATACCCTAAGAAAGTTTCCCAAATACTCTTGCAAACTACATAATTGGATAATCCTCATAAGGATCTTTCTAATGGTATATGGTTTTTGGAATGATGGAAGGTTATTTGTTGGCATTGATGTCAACCTTCTTATGGTGGCCTTCATGATGCATATGTTTGATGGTCTACTAGAGATTAGTTATTATTGATTTGATGCAAAGGTGTTGAGTTGATGCAAAAATGTTGATCCATGTAGAGGTGGTTTCCCAACTAGGCATTCATGTTTCTAACTTGATGCAGAGTTTTTTGGTCCTAATGATGATGTGCTTGATTATGCAAATAAGTTGGAGGAGGCTTGGACAAGTCCTACAAGTGTTGAAGAAGGTGTGCCAGAAGTTGGAAGCAAATTTGCATAGGTTTGACTCAGTTTTGAGCTATAAAATAGGGTAACTTGGGTTTCTTGAAGGAAAATTGCGTTAGTAACTTAGGTTTTACATATGAAACCTACCTTAACCCTTAGTATAACACTCTTCCCAAAGGAATGGGGTGTGTTATGGTTTGTATGGCGAGAAAAAGAGACAACTAAAAAAAAACTAATGTTTTTGCATATGGTATTCGAAAGAAGGTTTGATGAGAGTTGTTGATTTGGTCTAATATTATCATTTTCTTAGTTTATTCTAGAATGGAAGGTCAAAAATATTTATATGTAAGCCTTGAATAAAAGTAGAGTTGATGGGGGAACACATTCTCCTACTAGAGAGGAGAGACCGTAGAGAGAGTAAGAGCTAGAATGGTGTGTATCTGTTTGTAGAGATCATGGCAGAGAAGTGTCTTGTTTCAATGATGAGTAACTAATTCATTTTGTAGAGAACATGATAGAGATAGTCGGAGATAGAGTGTAGAAGAGTGTGACTGTAGAGAGATAGAGTGCAAGTAGAAGAGTGTGATTATAGGGAGATAAAGTGCACAGTGAAGACCTGTATTTGATCAATTATGGGCAGAGATCGATAGCTAACATTTTGTTGATCGGGTGGCATGCTTTAGTGATTGTTATACATGTTGATTGACAAAGTATAGTTTTGTTTTGTGTGCATAACTATTGTAGACTAATCATACTTGTCTTGTTGTCGTATGTTTGTCTAGATGAGTGTTTTGAGTATTGAAAGTGAGGGTTTATATGAGTAGATTGATATTATAATGTTGTTGATGTATTAGTTTGTTGTAGTGGATGCAACACACTCCAAAACTTTGGCCTGCATCCAAATTTCGGAGGCTTCCTTGGTTTTTCACTTGGTGGTTGCAAACACTCGGGCTCATCCCATGAGCTCTTGCAAAGTTTTCACACCCTCTTCACTTGATCAATTACAAGTCGTCTTTTGGCATGTTGATCGCTATGTCTACTTGCGAGTTTGTTCTAGCAATTTTGAAGGTTTTTCTTTGTGTGTATGAGTTGTTTTCAATCTATCGACATTGGTCACACTCACACACAAAGTTGTAAACATTGTCACACAAGTCACTCTCAACCTTCGAGTTAGTCTCATTGAGCACATGTTGTCTTGTTGGTTTGAGGTGTCTTGTAATTGAGTAGTGTTAAGTGTGTGATCACATTATCGTGTCTGCACAAGTACGCTTGCTTTCACACTTCGTCAATTTTCCTGAAAAATTGTCGATTGGACAACCCTCCATCAACTGAACCTAATCTCAATGACCTTGCATTGCTGCCCAGAACTGTGAAGTGCTTGAGGTTTTCCTCCCGGCAACCTGCTCTACATAATTCTGGAAATGAGCCAATTGTCTGACTCCTAGAACTGTGCAAAAGTTGTCTTAGCAACTAATCCACTTTGCATTTCCTGCAAGACCTCCCATTAAGCCTCCTGCTGGTCAACCAAAGAAATAACTTGCGCTGAAACCCTGGGCTATACTGAGCTCCATAATTATGTAGATATGTCCTTCCCTACCAGCCCTTCCTTCCCACTTTGCAAATAGCCCAGGAATTGCACAAAGTTGTCATGCCCTGCCAGCCTTTCTTGCCCTCTATGCAACCAACTCAAGAATTTCACATAGTTGTCCTATCCTACCCTTCCTTCTCACTTTGCAACCAACTCATAAATTTTGTAGAGATGCCCTATCCAGCCCTTCTTCCCCTCTTTGCAACTAGCTCATAAACTGTGTAGAACTATCTGGGCCCATACTGTCTCTCAGGATTGCACGGTTTTGACCAGCAACTCCTGCAGCCTGACCTTGTGCTCCTCTGGAAAACTGTGCAAATTTTTCTTCTAGTGCCTCATGTTGCCCACACTATCTGCCCCAGAGAAATTGTGTAGGTCTTAGCTGGATGACCTGCCTAGTGATACCTTGGAGGACTGCACAGATTTTCCCAGCAGCTCCCCGACACCCTACCTAGCCTTCCTCTGGGAAACTGTGCAGTTCTGCCCCCCAACTAGGTCTTTCCCTGCAGCTGTCACTATTATCTCAGATTGAAAAAATATGTCTCCCATTGATATCTATGCAGTTTTTCCCGGCAGTGCTCTAGATCCTCGCATCCCAACCTGTGTTTTTCTCTTCGAAGTCTTAATTCCTTCTCCCTCTCCCAACCACCTACACCGAAATGGAAAACAATGCATCATGGTAGACTATTAGATTTTTGGATTTGATGTCATCTCTGTTAGGTTCCTATACCAATAGGAGTCATAATTTTGAATGACTGAGATTAAACCTTGTAATATTATACATACCTTTTCTTTTGCAAATGTTTTCCATATTCAAAAAATTAAAAAACTAAAAGAGGGTATGTGCTAAAAGAAAATTAAAGGACAAAAAGAAAAAAAAAGGTCAAAAAATATGAAAAAATATGAACCCCAAGAAAAGGAAAAAGACCATGAAAGTGAGCAAGCCAAAATGCCACTCCTATTTACTTTTATGCATAGTAAAAGATTGTGTGCAGCTTGTGATCTTTGCCACAATCCATGATAGTCAAAATGTTTAAACTTGGCTATTTCATGTTTTCAATTTCATGTCTATAGGTAGAGAATAAAAATCTAACTGAACAGTGTAACCTTGGCAGATAATTAGATAGGTAGAGTAAATAAAAGGAGCTCAACTGTTTAATCTGAGCCCTTGGATGTAATAAGGTTAGATTTAGTTAGTTTACTATTGTAAAGAAAAATAAAAATATTTGATAAGGGTTTGCTAGCTCAAATGCACCCTAATAAAGTGAAGTAAAAATGGTAGGAAAAGTAGATGGGTAAGTAGGAGAAAGGTTGCAGAAGTATGATGATTGATTAGACAAAAGCATATTTATCATTCTCATCATAAAAGTTTCAGTTATGAATGAACAAATCAAGCATGGAAAGGGATTTCAAAGTCAATTAATTAACTTCCTCCTTTCATTTCACCTTTTACTTAACTAATTTCCCATAAATAAAGTTCAAAGTACTCAAAAACCTTTAAGTCAAAGAGGCTCAGAGCATTTCTCTGACTTTTGGAGGGACCAAACCCTTAGTGCAATGATTTATGGATATCAAGTCCTAAATTCCCCTCATAAAAATTCATCCCCCCTTCAATTCATTCATTTTCCTAAAATATGTTCCTTTCCTAAGGATAAAACACTTTTTCGTAGGAAAAGCATTCCCCCCCCACATAAAGCATTTTCATATCAAAAACCCACCAAAACACATAACCCTAAGTATTAATGTTAATATGTGAAAAGCATTCAAATCATGAAAAAGCATTTTCTTAGTGTGTTGTGTCCCTTTTCCACCCATACTTTATTAAATACTAATTTATTATATTAAAATCCCAATAATAAAAACCATTTCCCTGTATATATGTAGCTCCTACATATTAATTAACCCTACACCTTAGTTTAAATATAGACTATAATATATAGTCAACCCGACAAAAAACCCACTAACTAATCGATCTACGATTATTTTAGGCAAAACCCCATTTAAATCCTCCGTTAATCACCCTGATGGCCTAATCACTCTTTAATCCATCATTAACCCCAATACCACTGCACTTAAGTGCCTATCGAGCCCCCTCACTAGCCTCTATGTAGCTTCCCTGCCCGATCACCGTGTGATCATCTCCCTCCTCATCCGACAACCCTCATCCATATCGGTCCAACCCAACGTCTGTCCCTTACCTGCCCAAAAAAGTGGTTTTTCCACCAGTCCCTGATGCTACGTGTCAGTCGATGAATGGAATCAGGTGGCCCCTCCCAAATACCACCAAGCACCCAAATACGGTGGGATAGAAACCGTTTATCGACCGCTTGCTACACGAAAAAATGGCCACTGTTCACCTTGTACCCGCCAAAAATGACTTTTCGCACATAAAGCCAAAAAGCCCCAAATCATTTGTTTTCACTAGAATTTTAACTGTAAACCTCTATACGCATGCACGCCACCTGCGAATGTCGAAGCCGTCAACCCATGTCTAATTGCACTCCAAAGACGCTGCAAACCGCCCAGACAACCTTGCATCCTATACAGAACCCCTTCAACCATTTGTAGTCACCAACCACCCTATTCAAAGCCATTTTACCTCATTTCCAGGTATTTAAACCAATTCATCAAACACCCTATCAATTTCAAAGAAACCAATGATTGAGTATTCTTAGTTAAGTTTAAAATTGATTAAGGAAACTCAAGCAACCTAAGCCTACTCCGTGTTGAACCACCATTGCCCTAAAAACACTGCACATTACCTCCCCCATTCTCAAATCCATAAGAACTGAGAATGGCTACCCCAATTTCCATGGATGTGAGACCCATCTTTACACCCCACTTAGACCTAGACCACCTTCCCTTAGCTGATAGAGATTTCCAGATAAAATATACCTCTGTCGTAGAGCTCCTGCTCAAAATTCACTACCAAAGTAGGGACAAGTTTTTAAACCATGCTAATGAAATTGGCCTTTTGGAATCAAATTTGCCAAAGTATTAGTTCCCCAAGTCCACATTTTCCCTGAAATTGTACATATGTGCCATGCCAACTATGTCCCCAGTCAAAGAGCAGTCGTGTCCCCTAACCAGGCCATACTTTTCACTAACACTGTTGAATCTATAAATGAGATGCTACAACTCTAGTGTAGCCAAAACTTGACTCCCCTCTCAATCGGAGACTTGTTGGACTTATATCCCAAACTCAACCTAGCAAGATTGGCCCGATTAATCCAAACCTTCATCATAGAAGAGAATTATACCCCCAAAGACCCCCCTCCATATGTAGCAAATATATTTTTTCCTTGGGGCAGAAATATTGTATCCATGATATCTTGTTTTTTGTGTTACTCCACAAGTAAATACATTGATGAAATCATCCTAGCTTTCATGCACATATATACCCCAGGACAACCTCTTACAACCATTTATGACTTTGCCACATTCATAGCTGACAGGATGCATGAATAGTTCCTCAGAATGAATAACGAGAGAATCTTCAAATACTCCTCCGTCTTGTATCACCTTTTTCTATACTTCCAAGAAGATAAATTCCCACTTACCTTGCAAAATTTGGACACCAAGGGCCAACCAAAATCAGTCATCTTCTAGACCCCATTGATTCATCAATATTCCCCCACCCCCCCATTCATGCAATGAATTCATAGATTCCTTTGTCCACCCTGTGATGACCATGCTCAGTGGAACCCCTCCACCAAGAATCAGTCCTGAGATTAGGAGAGTCCTTAATCTAAACATCAATCATCAGGTGGGAGATTGGTACTTGTACCAAAACCACACTAAAATCAGGATTTATGGGTGCCAGTTGGCCCCATACAAACTACCTAAATACCTACCAATGAGGTTATTTGCCTTGGAGTAATACAAGTAGATAATAAATTCAGATGAGGTAAACTTTGTTAAAGCCAAAAAGAAAACCAAGCTCAAGATCAAAGATCAATTGGGTCATTTTATTTGCAATAGCAGAGAAGCTGGAAAGGAGGCAGACTCGATCCTATAGAGATTAAAATTAAAACATAACTTCATATGGAGATATGATCCCTTGGTTTTCATCTGCAAAAGAAGGCAGAAAAATAATATGGCTCCCTATATCCATCACCGCATCCCTGAGATAGAAAATTATGCCAACCAATTGCAATGGGTGGAAAACACGTTCGAAGACAAGGATAGTACTCAAGTTGTTGTGGAAAACACATTATTATATCTAGAAAAACAACTTGATGAGGGTTCTTTCCTGTAGGTTCTAGAACAGTTAGATAGGCCAGAACAGTCAACCAGGATAGAACCATCAGAAGAACCAACAACTACTTCAAGTTCCCATCCAGATATGCAAACTCCTCAGAATGAGGAGAAGGTCCCAAAAAGGAACAGAGAAGGGGCTTCCACTTCAGGAATGCATACTTCTGATGTATAGCAAGAATCAAACAAAAGGAAAAAGCCCAATCCAGCCTCTGAGCAAGAATTCACTGACGACTCAGCTGAGGTCACCAACACAGAGGTTGAAAGAAGCAAGCCCACCACTCCATCTAGGAGTGTGTAGGAGCCTTCCACATCACAGACTCAGATTTTGATGAGACAACAAAGTGTTGAGGTATCTTCCTTCAGAATTCCTGCAGATAAGGACCAAGATATTAAGGAAAGATACAAAGAGATCAAAGCCAAAAATGAGAGGCTTAAGGCCAAAACATATGCCCAATATCTGAATATGAGCCCCACTAATCAAACAAGGCTAATGTCAGCCTTTGATATCAAACAGGGGAAAATGCATATGACTTTTATTAAGCCAACCCCTCAGTAGCCAAGGGCAGCATCGGATTTCAAAAAGGTAGATTTTGAAGTACTGACAAGGGATATTCATCCCATTAACCAGATTGAATTGCACAAGCAAACAGGGGAGATGATATACTCCACATTAACAGCGAAGGCGATTGCTGCCCAATAATTACAGAACTCCCTAAACAATATATTAGCACAATTTCAGTTGGAGAAGGCATCCTCACAGGCCAAGGATACTAGAACCAAGTCCTTGGAAGACTTGATAATAGAGATGGGACATGATCCCAAAGATATCAAAGCTACAGAGTAGCCGATTAAAAATAAAAATGATGACATTGCTGCACTCAAGAAGCAGCTAAAGATACCCCAACTGCATCACCCACAGACAAAGGAAGTCCTAGAAGCACAGCAAGGACATGAAGAGCTCATGGACTTGGTCCTGAAGCTGAACAATCAACTCAAGGAGATAGAGAAGGAGTTGGACACTTTAATTTAGTCTAAGAAAAGTGACTTGGCCACAACTTCTAGAACTCTCATCCCCATGGTATCTACAGCAGTTCCTTCCACACTGGCAGCATCGTTGGCACCCATAGCTCCACTTGCCACAACATTGCCAGTAACAGCAGAATCTACAACAAAAACAGGTACACAGGGAGAGAAAGCAGCAAAATTAGTCAAAGCCATGGAAGAGATGTCTATCCAGGCTATAGAGATGAAGAGACTAAAGAAAAAGGTAGCAATTCTGGAAACTAATTGTAAACTTTCCCAACTCCAGTAAAAAGAAGAAACATAAAAGGCATTGAGAATGGGTGAGAGAATCAAAATCCTGGAGAAGGATTTAACACTACAGAAACCACTGGGACAAACCAAAGAAATTCTCTAGGCCAATATCATTGACTCTTTCAATGATATTTGGCCATCAATTCAAGTTATATTTGAGCAAACAGAATTAGTGAAGATAGCTACTGAAGCTACCGAAAAAGTAAAGGAAGAATTGGGGGATAAACCAGAGGATGCAAATCGAATCATCCACTTCCTAAACAACAAGAACAAATATGAGCTCCATGAGCTTAACATAGAATATAGGACTGAGGTCATTCCTGGAGATTAGGAAGGTTCTTTCGAAAAGTAACCTTATGCTTAACTTAGAAGAGAACTACCATAACATGTAGGTAGCCATTGATAGGTTCATGGCTAAGTTTTAGATTTTGAGGGAGAACATTCTTCTCAGTCCTATGGTCATCAACGAAAAACTCATGCCCCGGCTAGACTATGGAGATAGACTAAGAAAATTGGCTAAGGAACAAGCAAGTTCTTCAGCCATTAAAGCCCTGCCAACAGGCAAAGTGTTATATGACACATTGGAGAACTTGTTTTTCCTAGAGCATGAGGTCAAACATTTGTTCCTCACTAAGCCAAATTTTGCAAAGTAAATAGAGGCAGATGAAATCTACAGAAGGATGATAAATGTAAAACTACCTGATGCAGAATGATGGGAAAAAATGACAGATTTACTACAATAAATTTACATTAGAAAGTTACTGTACAGTAAATGAAGGCAACCATTGAAAACAGGTAAAAGGAGAGCAACAAGGTCAAAGAGTAGCAAGGTCAAGGAGAATCAGTTGAAAGGTGAAAGTAAAGAAGATTCCAGCATAGAAATGCTACAAATATCAGCCAACTTAAAGGGCTCCAACTCAACTAAAACAACTAGCAACACCACAATAAAAGGGACACCATGAAGCAGTTCAACATCTGTCTCTATCTTCATGCAAAAAACTATTTTTATTGCTTAGATTAAGTCTCAAGTTGTTTTGAGATATTTTGTAAATATTTTTGTATATATACTTCATATTTCAAAGTATGAGAGGTGGATTCTTATACTTTCAATAGAATTTTGTTCAAAGACTATAAAAGCTTTTGTATCACTCACTGGGCCAGCATGTTTGATTGATGAATAAGGATCAGGTATTTCAAGGGATTCATGTGTAAAGCGGAGTACAAATGAGTAATTTTCTTGTGTTGTTTTATCTCCCTTAAAGTTGTTTCATAATCTTAAATGTTTCAGAAGTCTGAATGTTTAACTTGAATATTATTTCAGAATTTTCTTAACTACACTATGTCTTACTATTATACATTCTTAATGTTTCTCTTAAACTATCTTAGCTAGGGAATTCTTAACTGCTCCTTAGCTTTCGTAGTATCTCCTTTGGTCTATAGTAAAGAATTCTTAATTTCCCTTTACTCATGATTCACTTTTGTTCCCCCATCTTAGCCTTGGTCTGAGGATTCTTGATTGCCCTCTCACCCCCGTTAAGACTCATTTCACCATTTAGTCCAAGGATTTGTGTTTCACTCTGCTATCCTTCCCCTTGAACATTCCCTTTAGTGATTTAACTCCAGCTTTGATGCCCCTTCTTTGACTCCATTTCCCGATGGCCTAAAGGCATCAACCTATCAGCGTATTTTAAGGATTACACCACCAGATCTTCATACAAATCAAAACCCCCCTGAACTCTAAAACTAGCCTAATATTTAAGCAAACATAGCTAAAATATATAGAGAGAGCCCTCTCTGAACCATAGGTTGGCTAGAGCCTATGCTTAAAATTTGGTTTGTGGTTACCTCGAAGCCTTCCCTTCCTCCAAAACTTCTAAGGAAAAGTTTTGAGTGATAACAATCTCACCATGAGTTATTGTAGGAACACGTACATCGATGATACATGGCATGACAATGAATGGGATGGAAAAGAGGCACATACTAGAAGACTTTCTCACGGTCAAATGAACACATGAAACACATCTAGCAAGTGAGCGACGGGACACATTCACATGCACTATCAATAAAAGACCAAGATCATCGAAGACCCAGCACACTTTGCCATGCAGAGGTGAAGACATTTTACATCGAGATAATATCATCACACAATAGCACAACATCTCGACACGGACACCATAGTCAACCAATACATGTCAGCAGTTTCATGTCAAGTTGTGTCATGAGTTGTCTCTGCCACATCACTACTTTGGGCCATACTTGTTGTAATCAATGTAATGTAAAGTGGAAGTCCAAGAGACCCACATATGAAATTGAAGATTCATGTAAATTTGAAAATTCATAGGAAGTCAAACAATCATTAGGGAATTCGAAGAGTCACAAGGGTCAGTTATACCCCCTCATTGTATGAGCAAAGGATTTTTCACCTTGGCTCCTCCTACATAGCCTTGAGAGTATGTAATTTTTTTTTTGAGGAGCGAGTAGTGGCTCCAATGTCCCACTACTAGGACTAGTGATGTATGGTGTACATATGTGTCTTGGCTATTTTTCTTAATTCAAAAGCATGTCTGAGGCCAACACATTTTCATGCATGTTTTGTATACATTTTAAGACTATTCTTTAAATGTTTGTAATTCATGTTTTTTTAACCTGTACTAATATAGTTGAACTAATTCAGTTATTTTAGTACTCATATTGTTGAAGAGGTGTTGTATTTTTTATCACTATTGTCCTGTCCATGTGGACTACTCCGTTGGACATTAGACAAACCATCTTTGTGTATTTCTTGGTGTTAACGACCATCACCCCTGTGTCGACTATTCCACTAGACAATGTACATGTTTTACCTTGAATTTGGTTTTCGCGACTACTGCATCCATTGTGGACTATTCTGTTGGATGTTAGATAGACTCTTCTTGTTGTTTGTGTGTGTTTCTTCCTAGGTTGGGACTATTCCCTCTCATCAAGAGGCTCTCTTTTAGCTCCCCTTTTGATAGTAAGAGAACTAGGACACAAAGTTACACTAAGAACTCAATAGGCACACTCACCTGTATTTCTTGAAGTTACAAGCATAACACTCTCATGTGCTGAACAGCAAGGGCTAGGGAAAATCTCTAAGATAATGAAAACTGGGCCATCGTATCGAATGGGACTCCTACACCAAACAGTGTGAGGTCTATTTGGGACTTTATAACAGGGAGATCCCCTGAATTTTGGCGGGTCCAACACCGTCAACATTTATGGCACTAGAAGGAGGTCCGCTTGTTGTTTATGGATGAATGTCCGCTCAACCCCACGTATCTATCATTTGGTCAAGGCAATAACAAGTACTCCCTCTCTCCCACACGCAACTCTGAATTTGGTTACTCATCACCTCCCAGACCCGAAAAAGAAATCTCATATCATCACCTTCGCTTAGTTCATCCCATCACTCGTCAATTTTCCGAAGTTGTTGGACTGATTCCAAGGGTACATAATCTTCCCTCTTTGCAGAGGAAGAAAACAACTACACCCACTACAGTGGTAGTCTTATCTGTTGAAGAAGTAATCCTCGCCACTCTTGAAGAGATGGCTGAAGCTGTTGAGAACAAAGAGGAACCTCCTATTTTCCTACTAGGAGAAGAAGTTAACAACACACCCTTGGGCTAAGGTTCTAGCAAAGGTAGTAGAGGGAAGGAAGCGAAGGAGGTAGAGGTAGAGATGAACCAACAGATTCAGAGGCTGAACCATCTAATTCAAAAGAAGAGGAGGAGTACAAGGAAGAAGAAGAAACGGCTTATCAAAATTTGGAATGGATGACACAGGGCCCATTGGCACTCCGCAATGCCTTGCATAAGATGTGAAGGCATGTAGAGAAATTGTTAACAAAATATGACCCTGATAGAGTAGTGAAGGGAGTAGACCATCTAGACACGTTCTACTTACATCAATAGACACTCAACATACATTATGACGATGTTTCATGTACATTGTTTCCATTTACCTTGAATGAAAGAGCAGCTATATGGTACCACAGCCTTTGTTTCAACTCCATTCGAAATTGGGGGATGTTCAAAAGAATTTTCCTTGAAAAAATTACTGATGACAAAACCCTTGCCATGTTGTTGAAAGAGTTGGGTGGTCTTAATATTGAGACAAAAGAGAAAGTGAAAGACTTCAACCAGAGGTTTAACCGTATCCTGAACAAGTTTACTGTAGACACTAAACCTCATGACTCCATTACAGTTGACTACTACACATCTGCACTTTCAACCAACATTGTGCAGTTCATCAAGCGAGCTGCAAAACCAACACTATCCTAAAATTTCCAAGAAGAAATTGATGTGGAGAAGGGCCTGCGTGTGATTGAGCTCATTGTAGATGATGAATCAATGAAGGACTCCAAAGATATGGGAAGGAGGTCCCAGGCTACTGTGAGTAAGGTGAAGGAAAAAAAAATAAGTGAAATTGAGACCCTTACTCGTCTCGTTAAGCCCCTGGAAATTGAAATAGTGGAACTCAAGAAATGGACAAATGAGATAGGAGTGAGAAACAGACCTTCCGGTTTTGCGCAAAAAAAGAATGGGACATCAGGTAGCAGTTGTAGTCACCCAGTTAAATCTACACAGAGTTAAAATGTTGTGTTCCAAATGGAACTACTTGGTAAGGATAACATATGTGATTTCCACCAAGCACGACACTCAAAGAAGACCTGTACATATTGGAACTAAGTTGTGGGTACCGTGGCTTCGAGAATGAATGATCATTTTAATGATAGTGAGTAATTTCAGCCAAAAGATGAAGATGATAAAGAGGACATTGCATCTAATGAAGCTCCAAGTTCTAGGCACATGGTTAACATGTATCAGCGTCTAAATGCTACCCGAAAGAAAATAACCACCGAGAAGGAAGCCCCAAAATAGAATTGTCGATGCAACTTAAGAAGTCAAGGGATTTCTACTGTGATTGACATACTGAAAGAGAAATTCAAGCAACTATTCAAAAAATTTGAACCACCAATACCCTCAACACAGAAAACACAAAACAAGTTCAGGAAGATAGATCCAACAAAAGATATGTCCATGAACAGCTCACTTCAGAACACTCCACCAAAAAATACAAACACAAGTATCCCCCCAGAAAACTAGGTGAGTCTTCCCGGTTTGGACTCTAATATTGTTGAAGATGTGAAGAAGGCCTATGCAAACACCTCTCTGTATGAACTCACCAAATTCATGGGTTAGCAAGATATTTTGTTGCATGCAATGGGGCAAACCTCCATAGACAATGTTGCCTCTTCTAGCAAGGGATCAAGTAAGTCTCCCGGATCACTCACATATGTACTCACCACACTTTGCAGAGAAGAAGAAAACTTGCTCTACCCACCGCTTTTGTTATTTTTTGAAATTTTCAACTTCAATGTCCACAACTGTTTGGTTGAATTTGGCGCATTAGTCAATGTCATGCCACTCTCCATTGCTAAAAAGATCAATATGCAATGGAGTAGTACAACCACAAATATCATCCAACTTGATCAAACATGTTTACCAACCATTGGTGAACTCTGAGATGTGATCATCCGATTATCGTCTGATGGACGAGTTCACCAATGCATCAACATTGTGATAGTGGACATCCCAGAAGCATATGGCTTATTGCTCAGTAGAGACTGGTCCAGAAAGTTAAAAGGATATTTTGCTACAGACTGGTCACACTTAGGGAAAAAGCAACTATATTCGAGTGTTATCCGAGAGGTATATAAATCACAACATTACTCCCTTTAACAATCAGAATGAACTGTTGGCTTTCGCAGAACTTTTGTTTGGAAATTTTTTTCTAGAAATGTTGTTGGGTTGTTATCTTTCACAACCAAGCCAAACCCCACCAAATACACATTTGGGTCTCCTTCCTTGCCCAACTAGTGAAAATGAAACATGTAAAATACTTTGTAATAGTAGTAGTAGTAGTAGTGTTCACAGTACTAGTGTGGCAAGTGGTCCTTATACAGATGAGTTATGGACCTTGTATTTTGATGGATCAAAAACACATGATGGCTCTGGAGCTGGGTGTGTTTTGATCGACCCAAGGAAAAGAAGGCATTATTCTCAAGCCACTTGGAGTTTGAGTGCACAAACAACACTGTTGAATATGAAGCACTCATCTTGGGTTTGCACAAAGCCCTCAACCTCAATGTTACTATGCTTAAAGTGGTAGGTGATTCAGATATTGTGGTATGGTAGGTATGTAACACCATACATTGTGTCTCACCTCATCTTAAAGGTTACCAGCAAGAGGTATGGTGACTTATTTCTAATTTTCAATATTTTAATACAATATATGTACCAAGAATGAGCAATGCAGCTGTAGATGCTCTGGAAAATGTATTTTCTAGGATGACACCGCTTAGGGATATATTTATGTTGAGATTTTGTATAAACAATCTATTGCCAACAACATAACTAATTTGCGCATTTTTTATGATGATGAACATATGTTGCACTTTATGGTCAATGCTAACGTTTTAAAATATGTAGCCATAGATGAATATGTGCATGAGCATTCTCTGCAAGACACACCTAATGATAGCAAAGGAAACACCATCCCCAAGGGTGTTATTTCACTCGAGAAACTCTATGACTTGCAAAACTTCTTCAAAGGGCCCAAGAAAACCAAAACCCACAATTCCACACTAATGCATGAACAGATCAAGTTGAGAATAGAAAGAGATCTGAAGCTTGTAAATCTCGATACATGTTTCACGCCAGAGGAGTGCAAAGCCTTTGTCCATTTGTTTAGAAAGTACTGGGATGTATTCGGGTGGACGTGCAAGGATTTGAAAACATATGGCATGTGAGTAATCCAACATGCCATTCCAATCAAAGAAGGGTTCAAGTTGTTTCAGCATGAACTCAAAAAATTTCATCCGTCACTTGAACCCCTCATACAGAAAGAATTGACTAAGTTGTTAGATGCATGGATCATATACAAGGTTCATCATTCTATGTGGGTTTCGAATTTACTTCCAATAAGGATGAAGTCTAGGGAGATCCACCTCTGCATACATTTATTAAATCTTAATAGGGCCTTGAACAAAGACAACTACCTTGTGTTGTCTATGGAGCACATCCATATCTGGAGCTGAAATGTTGTCTCTCCTTGATGGATTTTTTGGATATAATTGTGTTTTGGTAGCAGAACTTGACATACTTAAAACTACTTTCTGTACCAACTAGGGAATTTTATCTTACAGAAGAATGCCATTTGGACTTGTAAATGTAGGTGCAACCTTTCATTTCACTATGGACATCGCCTTCCATGGGCTCATCGAACAAAGCATGGTCGTCTACCTTGATGACATGATAGTCTCTTCAAGAATACGGTTAGAAAACCTATGCCATCTCAAGAATATATTTGAGTGATGTTGAAACTATAGGATATCCTTGAATCCCAAGAAGAGCATATTTGCAATGTCTGAGGGGAACCTCCTTAGGCATATTATTTCCAAGAGTGGGATCATGGTTGATCCAGACCGAGTTTGGACTATCATGCAGATTCCTCACCCAATCAATAAGAAAACTATTTAGGCCTTCTTGGGAAAGATAAAATTCCTTCGAAAATTCACCTCAGATTATGCGCAAATTGTCAAACCTATCCAAGACATGATCAAGAAGGATGTAGTCTATAGTTGGGGAAAGAAGGAAAAGGATGAATTTGTTCATATCAAGTAGGAAATAGTGGATGCACCTGCGTCGTACAACCCATATTTCAGCAAATATTTCTTGCTATATATCTTCGCTTTCGACAACTCACCCACTACAGTGCTCACATAGAAGGATGAGCTGAACAACGCACATCCAATCTCCTTCATGAGTGTGAGCATGCAGGGACCCGAGCTCAACTATCGCATCATGGATAAATAGGCATATGTTGTATATAAGATGGTGAAACACTTCAGACCCTACCTACTAAAAAATCATTGCATACTCTTTGTGCCACACACAGCAGTCAAAGCACTACTTGTTCAACAAGAGGGGTGAAATACATTCGAACTTGATGAAAGGACTTCAAGAGTATGATATTGATATCAAACCAGTTCATAGTGTCAAGGGTCATGGTCTCTACGAACTAGAAGTAGAAGTAGTACATGTCCAAGAGGAAGAAGAAGAGCTCGACAGTTGGGAGAAACAAATCGATATGTATAATATAGAAAAAGCACCACCCACTTCGCATGGAAACTTGGTACGAATAAGTGTACCAATACCTTGAGCACAACACAATTCCCTCTCACATTTCCATGCGATAAAAGAGGGAACTTCTCCTCAAAGCCTTATCTTACCAATTAGTGCACGAAGTACTTTACAAAAAGCACAACAACAGAATTCTGCTCAGGTGCATGGAGGCACAAGATTCAGAGAGAGTGTTACATGACTTGCATGATGGACCAACCGGAGGTCACTTCGCAGGTAACACAATTACACATAAATTCATGAGAATTGTTTTCAACTAGCCCACATTGTTTAAGGATGCACATGCTTATGCTTGCAAGTGGTCGGTCTGTCAGTGATGCACTGACAAAACATGAAGGTTAGCAACCCCGCTACAGCCTATTGCAGTGGATGAACCATTCCAACAGTTGGGCTTAGAAATAATTGGGGAAATCTTCCCCCATTCATCAAAACAACAACGCTACATTCTAATTGCTACATATTACTTCACAAGGTGGATGGAAGTAGTTCCACTCAAACAAGTGAACGACCAAGAAGTCATAGGATTCCTTCAGGAGAACATCATCTTGAGGTTTGGAGTTCCTGTATCACTTATTTTTTACAATGCAACTTACTTCTCTTCATTGAAACTATATGATTTTTCATTACAATATGGTATTGTGCTTAAGCATTCATCTAACTACTACCCGTAGGGAAATGGTATTGTTGAATCAACAAACAGAATATCATTCACATCATTAAAAAGACCATTTAATTTGAGCAGTGAAACTAGAATTCACCCTAGTGAATGCACTTTGGGATGACCGAGTTACACCCAAGCCCTCTCTAAACACATCTCCCTACTTCCTTGTATATGGTAAAGAAGCCATCCTACCACCCAATATCAACTTTATTTCTCTTTAGTTATCTAAGGAATCCTAGGGCAAGCCATGTCTATTGATTCAGCATAGGATAGACACATTATACAAGTTACAGGAAGAACAGATGAAAGAAAAAGAAAAAATTACACTCAACTAGAACCATATCAAGAGATGGTTCGATCGTAAGTCTACAGGGAATGCTAGCTTCGTTGTTGGTGACGTAGTTTTGAAATGGGATAAACACCATGAAGACAAAGGAAAACACATGAAGTTCCAGTCTCCATGGACTGTTCTGTACATGGTTCATGAAAAGCTTGGCCAACACACATATCACTTGTAATCACTTGACAGGAGGATTGACAACCTTCCTGTCAATGTCCAAGATTTAAAATGTTACTTTTAGTGATTTGGGGCTGCGCCTCAGTGATGTACATAGCATGCCTATTGTTGCTCTGTTACTTTGTTGTTTTTGTTTTGCTGCTTTACTTTCCTTTTTCTTCTTTGTTTTATTTTCTTTTTTTTGTTGTCTTGTCATTTTGTTTTGTAAATAATTGTTGTCCTATACTATTCTAGCTTTTGAATAATTATGTGGCTAAGTTTAAAGAGTCTTATGATATTGGAGCACTTGGCTAGTCCTATTTCCATCTTCTTTGTGCTTGGTTGTAATGTTTTGCTAATGAAGCATGGAAAAAAATATGAACCATCTGTAAGGGAAGCTCTGGTCAAACCATGAACTTGTGTCCAAACTGGGAAACCCAGTATCTGTACTCAGTCTTCTGCTCTGTGCGATCAATCTTAATCCAACTAGTAGGAATGGAGAAGGGGAAAAATTAAATGAGCAAACCTAAATCAGAGGTCTTATATGCTTCTCTTAATGAATAACCTCTTCTTCTCTCTCTAAGTAGGGATCCCTCTTCTGCCCCAAAAATAAATAAGTGCCTATGCAAAACCCTCTTTTCAAAAAATACAAAGGCGAAAGAAGAGAAAGGTTTCCTGTGAAGAGAGGTGAAGCAGGCAACTTTGCCGAGGTACTGACCAGGATCGATGGCAGTGAAGAAATGCTTGTGTTCCTGCGTGACTCCATTGGGGTACTGTCCAGGCCTGTTGGCAGTGGAGCAACACTAGAGATGAAAATTTATAATCTGCAAATCTTAAGCTGGTGAACCAAACTACCCTTCCCGATTTTGAAACAATGTGATCTAGCTAAAAAAACAATTGTTGTGTTTGACTGAGTTGGTACAAGGTGAACCATGTCTATCCATGGGGTAAGTGGGGAAGCTAAAGTAACCTACACATTGAATCAATACTTACTAAAAGTCCAAGGCCCTGTGCTGCAAATGAACTGAAACAAAGAAGTTGGTATTCAACCAGTGTGTTTCCAAGTGTTGTAGCAGTTGCAACACCCTCCAAAATTTTGGCCTGCATCCAAATTTCGGAGCCTTCCTTGGCTTTTCCCTTAATTGTTGCAAACATTTGGGCTCATCCCATGAGCTCTTGTGAAGTTTTCACACCCTCTTTACTTGATCGATCATTGGTCATCTTTTGGCATGTTGATTGCTACGTCATGCTTGTGAGTTTGTCCTAAAAATTTTGAAGGTTTGACTTTGTGTGTATGAGTTGTTTTTGCTTTGTCAGCATTGATCACACTTACATACAAAGTTGTAAACATTATCGCACAAGTTTTGTCACAATTGTTCGAAGACATATTTCAACTATCGCACTTGTCGCTCTCAACCTTCAAGTCAGTCTCACTGAGCACATGTTGTCTTGTTGGTTTGAGGTGTCTTGTCATCGAGTCGTGTTAAGTGTGTGATTGCATTGTTGTGTCTGCATGAGTATGATTTCTTTCACACTTGGTCACTAATTAGTCACTACTGCCCAGAACTATGTAGAGCTTGAGCCTATGTGTAATTCTGGAAATGAGCTAGTTGACTGACTCCTAGAACTGCACAAAAGTTGTCCCAGCAGCCGATCCACTTTATGCTTCCCACAATACCTCCCATCAAGCCTCCCACTGGTCAACTAGAGAAAGAACTTGAGCTAAAACCCTAGATTGTACTGAGTTCTAGAATTGTGCAAAGTTGTCCTACTCTACCAACCCTTCCTTCCCGCTCTGAAAATAGCCTAGGAATTGTCCAGATCTGTCCTACCCTGCTAGCCCTTCTTGTCTTCTCTACAACCAACCTAGGAATTGCGCAATCTTTCCTATCATGCCCTTCCTTCTCGCTCTACAAACAACCTACGAATTGTGCAAAGTTGTACTGCCTTGCCATCCCTTCTTGCCTACTCTACAACGAGTTCACAAATTGTGCAAACTTGTCTTGTCTTGCTCTTCCTTCCTTCTCTGCAACCAACTCAAAAATTGTGCAGAATTATCTTGTCCAACCCTTCATCCCCGCTCTGCAACTAGTTCAGAAACTGCGCAGAACTGTCTGGGCCCGAACTATCTCTCAGGATTGCACAATTTTGACCAGTAGCTCTCGCAGCCCGCCTTGTGTGTTGGAAGATATTATATTCCTTGGAAGGTAATAATGTCTTTGTATTATTTTGGAAGTTGTCCACAATCTTATGTAAAAGGGTAATGCATTATATCCCATATTTATTATGGCATAGTATACTCTTGTATCCATTTATTATATAAAGAGGTGTTATTTTGGAGAATTATATTATCCCACATTTAATATGTGAGAGTAATTCCTCGACATCTCTGGGTACATAATAGGGTCAAGGGAGCCTCTTAAGATATATACCATTTTTTGATACCATCACATCTTATCTTGTGCTCACAACATACTGCCATTTGTATCAAGTTATTAGTAGTTGCTCTCTTTGTAATATTGTAGGACATTTCTGGAGATAATAGAAGACAACATTCCCATGGACGTATCCCAATTGGGTAAACCACATATATCTGTTGTATTCTTTTTCCTTGTTCCCTTTTTCTTCTTATTTATATGTTGATAGTTTGTTGGTTTCTTAGACTGATAGCTAGTTTAGTAGATCTAATATTCTAACTTGGTATCGGAGCCATGGCTACTATGATCTAGCATCTTCTTTGAATTTAAGCATCAACATGTATCTTCATTTTTTGTTATATGGGCACTCATTATTTTTTGTATATTTTCTTTATATATGGTCACCATTAGGCTTCTCTTCAGATCTGGGCATGATTCTACATATTTGAGTTTTTTTTCTCATAACCCTGACTTTGTTATGTAGCTTTTTGCAGATTTTTTTTTCAAGGGGTTGTCGATTATTTTTCTGTAAGATCTATATGGTTTTTGGATTCTCCTCAAGGAGATCTATATTTTGGTTGTAAGATATGTGTTTTTCATTCAGTTTTTTGGTCCTTTTTTTGCAAGACAAAATATTGGCAGATCGAGGATTTAGATAATAATTTTGGCTACATATGTGGATGTAGAGTGATTGCGCCATTTCCAAAAACTAGTTATAATGAGCATTTGGAGCATTATTGAGTGTTTTTTGTTTTGACACCCCACATTTTTTGTCATATCTATTACCTTATGTGTAGAATTTACCAAAGTAGATTAGATATTTGGGTTCCTCTCACCGAGCTACCCAATTTCAAAAAAAAAATCAGCTCAAATGGAGTATTAGAAGCAAAATTATCATTGATTTAAGATTGACAGTTTTTTCAAGTTTTTTTATGACAGTAGAATGAACTCCATAAATTTACAGTTTTCTATCCACTTTTTTTCTTGTCATTTCTTTCATTTGGTTTATATTTCTTATCAAAATTTCTATCATTATGACTTCAGAAGTAGCTTTTGTTCTTGAACTTGTCAGTTCTAACTATCTTGCATGGAAAAGGAAAATGATTGATGTTCTCAAGAGTAAGAATCTATTGATGTTGGTAAATGATGAACACAAGAAACCTACAGATGCTCAAGCCTTGATTAAACGGGATGAAAAGTGTGATCAAGCAAGAGGGTTCATTGGTCAAATGGTTTTAGATAGTCTTCAGGTAAGTATTAAGGAAGAAGACAACTCGATTGAGATATGGATAATTCTTGCTTCTTTATTTGATAAATCTAATGATGTTTCTTCTTATTACCTTGAAAAGAAGATTCATGAGCTAGATCCTACTAATTTTGATAGAGTAGAATTATATCTTTCTGAATTGAAAACCTTAAATGTAAACTTAAATAATTGTGGTAAAGATTATAAGAAGACAGACACTTCTCTTATCATTTTTGTAGAACAAAAATTGTCATTTTGTTTTGACATGTTCATCCAAACTAGGAATAGGGCTCTTGAATTATCTCAAAGTAACACAAAACCTACCTTCGATGATTTCTGTAAAGGGTTGATAAATGAGCAAGAAAGGTTGATTACTTCAGGACAAGTCTAACCTAATAAATCTCTTGTGGCACATAATAATAATCCTAAGAAAAGTTTTAATAATGTTAAAGGTTCTTATTCACACACTTCTAATCATACTAATAATAATGGTCATGCTTCTCATGCACATCATGAAACTAGTAAGAGGAAGAAAGTGTATGATCCTTGTAAGAATTGTGGTAAAACTAACCATCTGGAAAAGAATTTCTTTAAAGAAAAACTTTTAACGGCTAAAGCTAAAAAGAAAAATTCTAATGAATCTCAAGTAGCTTTATGTGCATCTATTGTTTCGTCTAGAAATTCTTCTTCTAATGTGGAATGGATAATGGATTCTGGTGCTTCTAAACATATCACTGGTAATGCTTCTTTATTTACATATTATGACACTAATAAGCACTCATTTCAGAAAGTTTCTATTGGTGATGGTAAACAACTTTTCGTAATTTGTTATGGTAGCATTAATGTTGCTAATGGTCAATTGGAAGATGTTTTTCATGTTCAAAGCATGCCTGTTAACTTACTTTCTATTTATTGTGCATGTCAAAAAGGTTTTAAATTTGAAGCTTGCCCTGATAAATATGTTCTTAAATATATCAACCGAAATTACAAAGTAGTCTCTTTTGGTCCTGTTGATCATACAACTGGTTTATATAAATTTATTGGTTTTAATTTAACTAAGAGACAACCCTTTCATTCATATGTTTCTCATGCTAATGAACTAGGTCAATTATGGCATGAAAGCTTGGATCACTTGAATTATGGTAAAATGAAAATGCTAACTAAAATGGTCCATGGTTTGCCTAATATTACTTCTACTACTGGTGTTTGTGAAGGATGTGTTCTTGGTAAACATCATAGAGAAATGTTTGATAAAGGTAAAGCATGGCGTGCTAAAGCACCTTTACAATTAATTCATAGTGATATCTACGGTCCTATTGAAGTTCCTTCAATATCTCATGCAATTTATTTTCTTACCTTTATTGATGACTTTACTAGAAAATCTTGGGGTTTATTTTTTTTAAAATAAAAGTGAAACACTTGTAAATTTTCAAGAATTTAAATCCATGGTTGAAAATGCATCTAGTAAGAGAATCAAAACCTTGCTATTTGGTAATGGGAGGAATTTGTTAAGCAAGAATTTGATGCATATTTATATAAACATGGTATTCAAAATCAAAATATCGTTCCTTACACACCTCAACAAAATGGTGTTGTGGAAAGGAAAAACTAAACTTTAGTTGAAATGGCTAGATGTATGATTTATTCTAAAGGATTGCATAAGAAATTTTGGGCTGAAGCCATATGTTGTGCTAATTTTATTTTAAATAGATTTCCTACTAAAGTTGTTAAGCATGTTACCCCTGAAGAAAAATGGAATGGAAGTAAATCGTATATTAGTAATTTTAAGGTGTTTGGTTGTGAATGTTGGGCTCATGTTCCTAATGAAAAACAAAAAAGTTATAACCCAAATCTCACAAGTGTATCTTCATTGGTTATGATGAGAATTCCAAGACTTACAGGTTTTTTGATCCTTCTAATCAAAGTGTCATAATCAGAAGGGATGTTAAATTTCATGAAGTCTCTTCCCCACTTGAGTATGTAGAATCTCATGTTACCCTAAATTTACCAATACCACATGTTACTCCTATTCTTGTCACTCCTTCTTCGAGTTATGTGCCTCTTATTGATCTTGATTCTTCCTCTCCCTCAAGTATTCCACCTGAAACTCATGAAGCTCCTGAAGTGCCTCATGTTCCTTCTAATCTTCCTATTTGCGCTTGGAAAACTCTTGAATATTCAGGTAGTGAGGTCGGAAATCCTTCCGACACTCGTCAAACTAGATCTAACTTTTCTCTTATGACCAAAGTTTTGGTGACAGATGATCCTACTACTTATGCTCAAGCTAAGGGTAAGCCTCATTGGGAACAAGCTATGTCTGTTGAATATGAATCTCTTTTGAGAAATAAGACTTGGTCTCTGGTTCCTCTTCCTTTAGGAAATAATTTAGTTGGATGTAAATTGGTTTATAGAAATAAGTTCATTGTAGAAGGATGGATCGAAAAGAATAAAGATAGATCAGTTGAAAATTGTTTCAATCAACTTGAAGGTATTGATTATAATGAAACATTTTATCATGTTGCTAAAATGAACACAATAAGAACCATTTTATCACCTGCTACATCTTATAAGTGGGAAATTCATCAAATGGATGTTAAAAGTGGCTTTTCAAATTGTGATCTTATTGAATAAATTTATATACAACAACCTCCTGGTTTTATTTATGCTGAATCCTCAAGTTTAGTATGAAAATTACACAAATATTTATATGGTCTCAAACAAGCATCTAGGGCTTGGTATGATAAAATTGATGCATATATCTTGAATAATGATTTTTAAGTGTTGTACATCCGATCCAAATTTATATGTTAAGAACTTTGGTGATAATGTCCTCGTTATTGTTTTATATGTGGATGATCTAATTATCACTGGAATCCAACTTGTATTAATTCAAGATATGAAAATTTCTCTTCAAAAGCAATTTGAGATGACAAATCCCAGTACATTGCATTATTTCTTGGGTCTTCAGATCTAGCATGGCCGATGGTATTTTTCTCTCTCAACCTAAGTATGAGACAGATTTATGGGCTTGCTTCCATATGATTGATTTTAAATCTACTCCTACACCATTTCAATCCAATGTAAACTGAATTGTTTAGTGTACCACTCCACTAGTTGATGCTACTCTTTATCGTCAGCTCATTGGCACTTTTCTATATTTAACTTAGAGTAGACCATACCCCTCTTTTGTGGTCAATATGGTTTCTCGATTCATGCAGAAACCTCGTGAAAGTCATTGGAAAGAAACCAAGAGAATTCTATGATATTTACAGGGAACACCGCATTATGGTGTATTTTATTCAAGAAGTGCTACAATTTTACTCTCTGGTTATACAGATTCTGATTGGGTAGTTGATAGTTCTAATTGACGGTCAACTGCTGGTTACATATTTCAACTTGGTTCAGGTCCTATCTCTTGGTCCAACAAGAAGATAAAGACTCTTTCTTTATCTTCATGTGAAGCGGAGTATAAAGTAGCCAAAGAAGAAGCTAAAGAAGTTGTTTGGTTACGACATGTTCTTACCGAGCTTGGTTTGGTTCTGAAATTAGCCACTACGTAGAAATGTGACAATCATTGTGTAATTCAACTTGCTTATAATTCGGTATATCATTACAAGATGGAGCATCTCGACCTTAATGCTCATTATAATCGAGGTATTTTCTCCGATGGTATTATTTCTCTAGAGTATTGTCCTACTAAGCTGCAAGAAGGCAATATCTTCACCAAATCCTTGACAGAAGCAAAGTATGTGCATCTTTGTTATTTTCTTGGGAGGAGGGAAGTTGTCATCAAGGGGGAGCAGTAATGACTCCTTCCTTCCTTAGTGTTAGGATGGGCCCTTCTCCCATCCATTATTAAGGAGGAGTGTTGGAATATATTATATTCCTTGGAAGGTGATAATGTCTTTGTATTATGTCAGAAGTTGTCCACAATATTATGTAAAAGAGTAATACATTATATCCCATATTTATTATGGCATAATATACTCTTGCATCCATTTATTATATAAAGAGGTGTTATTTTGGAGAATTATTTTATCCCACATTTAATATGTGAGAGTAATTCCTCCACATATCTAGGTATATAATAGGGTCAAGGGAGCCTCTTAAGATATATACCATTTTGTGATACCATCACATCTTATCATGTGCTCACAACATATTGCCATGTGTTTTAGGTTATTTGTAGTTTCTCTCTTTTTAATATTGTAGGAGATTTCTGGAGATAATAGAAGAGAACCTTCCTGTCGACGTAGCCCAAATGGGTCAACCACGTACATCTGTTGTATTCTTTTTCCTTGTTATCTTTATGTTAATATTTATATGTTGATATATTTTTGGCTTCCTAGATATATAACTAGTTTAGTAGATCTAATATTCTAACATTGTGCTCCTCTAGAAAACTACGCATATTTTTCTGTTAGTCCCTCCTATTGCCCACACTATTTGTCCTAGAGAAACTACACAAATACCAGTTGGATGACCTGCCTAGTGCTCCCTTGGAAAATTGTGCAGATTGGCCCAGCAACTCCTCGACATCCCACCCGGCCTTCCTCTCGGAAACTGCACAGTTCTACCTCCCAGCTCGGTTTTTCCCCGCAACTATCACTGTTATCTCAGATTACGAAAATTTGTCTCCCAGTGACATCTACGCAGTTTTTCCCTACAGTGCTCCAGAGCCTTGCATCCTAGCTTGTGTTGTCCTCTCCATAATCTCAGTGACTTGTCTCTCTCCTAGCCACCTGCACTAGAATGAAAAGCAATGCATCATGGGAGAATAGGATATTTTTGGATTTCATGTCATCTCATCATGAGTGATTGCAAGAACAGGTACATCGATGAAACATGGTGTGATGACGATGTTGGGTTGTGTTATATTCTTTCCACGACTAACCTACGTAGTGAACCAAGGGGTTAGAGGGGGAGCGGAGCCCCCCCTTCGTTGCATCGATT
>APFE030347822.1:82129-97672 GCA_000404065.3 Pinus taeda
TTCTCCAAATTGGCACACAACTTGTGTTACTACAGTGTTTGGAGAACCTGCCGAATGTAGTGGAGGTGCTCTTCCCAATTTCGGTTGAAGATTTGGATGTCATCCAAGTATACCACTATAAATGAATTGGTGAATGGCCGCAATATGTCATCCATCAGCCTCATGAAGGTTGTAGGAGCATTTGTCAACCTGAAAGGCATAACCAGCCACTAAAAAAGGCCCTCCTTAGCTTTGAAGGTAGTCTTCCACACATCAGAGAGTTTGATTGGTACCTGGTGATATGTAGACTTCAAGTCGATCTTGCTGAAATATTTTTTCGCCTTGAGTTGGTCCAGAAGGTCATCAATCAGTGGGATCAGGTACCTATTCCGGACAGTGATCTTGTTCAGCGCCCGATAGTCAATATAGAGTCTCCAAGTCCCATCCTTCTTTTGTACCAACACAATCAAGTTCCCACAGGGTGGTGAACTCGGCCATATATGACCTTTGTATAGAAACTCCTGAATCTGCCTCTTGATTTCATCGTTCTCCATAACAGAGAATCGATATATGGGTCCATTGGGCAATGACGCACTTAGGGTCAGATTGATGAAGTGCTTGACCTGAAAGTGCAGAGGCACCCCTACAAGGGAGGTAAAGATGTCCTCATACTCCTCCATGACCTTGTCCATCTATTGTTGTCATGCAGAGGGGCCCTATCTAGAGGTCATGGCCATAATCTTCTTCTTTCCCTGAGGGCGTATCATCAGGAAAACAAATTTCCTGGTTTTCGAAATGAGCTTATTGCATTGTTTTGGAGTAACCAAAGATATGGTAGTAGGCAATGCTACCTTCGATATCCTATACAATTTATTTCCCAATGTAACAATAACAGTGCAAGGCCTTAACTCATACATAGCATGTCACTTCCACAAGTATGGTTGGCCTAATAATACATCACAAATATCAAGAGGAGCAACGTCACATAATACCTCATCCGTGAAGGGCTTGATGCTATATGGAAGGTGACACTATTGGCTAATGCGAAGATCCCATCCTTGGTGAAGGCACTCGATGGTGTATGGTTGTGGGTGTGATGTGGTTGGTAAGCCCAGCCACTTCATGACCTCTACTAAAATGAGGGTCTTTTGGCTCCTGCTATCAACAATGTATTGTAGTAGGGAACCTTTTACCCACATCTGGGAGTGGAAGAAGCACTCCTCCTCCTCTAGATCTTCACGTTCCTCCTTCTAGATCTTCGTGGTGGAAACAGTGTTGTTGGGCTCCGCATCGATAATTTGCTTCCCTTTGTCATTCCTCTTGCTAGGTTCTGACTCAAAGTCAGAACATGCATCTCATTCAAAAGCCTTCAACTCGACCACTAGTGACTGCTTGGCCTAACACTCTCTTGTGTTATGAGTGGAGCTCTTATGGAACTCACACTACTTTCTCATGTCCTTCTTAAGCTTCTTGGTGTTGTTCTTTACTTGCAGCTTTGGCGGGTTGGCCTAGGCCACCCAAACTTAGCTTTGTCCTTTGTTTTTTGTTTTGGGGGCACCTTTCCCTTGCTTCGGATTCGCAGATCCAAAGTCTTGCTTTTTTTGTTTAATCTTCTACTCGATCTTGATAGCGTATTGGCACATTGTGCCGAGCAAGGAGATTTCCAAGAACTCCATCTCATCTTGGATGTACCTATGTAGGAAGCCATGGTAGTTTAGTACCAAATGTTTCTCAGAATTCTTGATATCCAACTTCATGCGAAGGGTATGAAAAACATTGGTAAACTCTGGCACGTCTTGGTCCCTTCTTTGCCGCAGCGTGTTCCACTTTATCTCTTTATCCTCATAGCTCTCGACAGGGTAGTACTGCTCCTTGATGGCATCCCAAAACAAATTCCAAGTGGGTGTGGATGGAAATAGTGAGGGTGCATATTAGGTTTCCCATCAGTCCTTGATGTGGGGGACAACTTTGAGAAGAGAAAAAGTAATATTTTACTGACTGGAAAAATCATGAACAAAAAATATCCTTCTAGCAGATTTAACCATTTATTTATGACATCTGCAACTATTTGGCCCTCAAATATGGGAATGTCAATGTTTACTTGTACCTTAAAAGGAGTGGCACCTCCAGAGTGGTTGTTGGATGTGGATGCACCTGTCGATGGGCAACCATTGAAGGATCTAAGCAAAGTTATCCATCATCGCATTCCTTTGTTTCTCGAGGGCCTCCTTAAGCAATATTTTAATAGGATCTCCTGCTCCCTCGACTTTCTTTTCTTCCCCCATGGGTGGCCGTCGGGGTTTGTGAGGTTGATCTTGCAAAGGTTCAACTAGATCGATCCCTAACTCCTCATGCCCCGACCTCGTTGGGGACATGCAAAGAAAAATAGAGAAAGAGCATATCGCTCTGATACCACTGATCCGAATTTAAACAAGAACACAAAAAATTACATATATAACCATAAATACATATATGCAACATAAATAACACTTCATTTCATTAATATCAAATACTAAAATATGCTTACAAACAGAATGGAAATAAGACTAGCTCAGGTGATGGTAGCTTATCTTTGAGAAGAGATGTGGTGGCTACATCCCTCTAAACTATGTTACAATTAGGCTTGAATGCCTATTTATTATTGAGAAAAAATGGAAAACCCTAAACATCTAGAAACCTAACCCTAGGAGATGAAACACCAAACTATGGGCCCAATTGGGGTAAGTTGGTACATTAACTTCACGAGGTCGTAATTTTGGCATACGACCTCCATTTGATGCACACTGTACCTTGTTATAAATATATATCTGAGGATTACAATTGTTGACAACGAATACCAAGTTCAAAAATCATAGTCGCCAACAGTGGTTTTCCCAAAAAACATCATTTAAGGCCTCAAAACAGCTCTGGAAGTTCAGGACCTGAAAAATTGCCAAAAATAGTAAATTGTGCTACAATTAAGGAAACTGAAAAACTGAAAGAAATAATGGTGGGGGTCCAAGTGGAATAGGAAGGTGGCCAAAAATATCCACCTGGATCATCCATGGTCTTGCAATTGACATAACTCGCAATATGGCCTTTCTCACATTAGCTACTATAGAAATTGACATCGGGACATGGGAGGTTCAAGTCATGACTTGTGATGTTTTGGAGTGTGACGTGATTGACACAAGCCATGAAATGGACATATTGCCATCAATTGCAAGAAATTTCACATCCTTCCATGGAGGATGAAGTAAAGGCCACTTGAAAAGGATGGATGTGATGGCATTGTTGATGAGAGTTAGGAGACTGAAACATTCCCCACACTAACATATGACATGAATTCGTGCTTTGGTTCGTTTTCAAATAACAAAGGACTAAGTAAAAATTCACCAGACCCTAAGAATTCCTCTTGTAATTGATGACTTGGCAATAGGACATGTGGAATTTTCCTTTTGTCTAATGATGATGAGCTAGCCAATGATGTCGTAACAATTTGTGGACCAATAGTACACGAGTTCTATGAAAAGGTAACTTTAAAAAATGCTACAAAAATAAATAAAAACATAATACTAAAAAATATTACATGAGCGCTTTGGAGATCCTAGGGTGGGCCCAACCCAAGGATGCTTAGAGTCCTTAGCAGAAATCCAAAATAAGATTTGAAATTGAAAACCACTTCCATTGACTAAGAAATTGGTTTTACATCACAGAAGTGCAAAACTTTCCTAGAAATACAGATCTAGTCTTTCCTCATATTTTTCACACTCTTCTCTACTTTTTTGTTGGTTTACTTGAGCCACTTATTTATACAATTACCAAGGAGTAGCCTCCTTGAGAGGAGGACTATATTTCCCTCCAAAAATCCCTAGAAAGCAGGATCTTTCTCCTAGTCCACCTTGTAGCAATAGGAAGGGGAATTAAATGCCTTCAACTAGTTGAGTTGAAGCTCTCCTATAGCAGGGAAGAAGTCCCAAGAGTATCTCTAGTGCTAAATCTCTTGAAAGCTATTAATATATACTCAGATCATGCATAGTAAACATGTTAAGGCATATAAAATATGGAAAATCTCATTGACTCTTCTAAGAACTCATTCAGCTAGGAAAATGTATTATTAAGTGCAAAAGGTGGGTTTAATATAGTTTTTATGTCCTTGGATTCCTCTTCCTAATTTCTTTGTACTTGGAGCCCCAATAGCAAGGGTGGATTGAACTTGATCCCCTAATGGTTTGAAATAATCTTCAAAATGGAGGATGGCTTCCATTTTTATCTTTTTCCAAATGTCCACTATCTCAATGTCCTTTATAAGGATGGCATAAGTTTTCACTTCCTCTACCCTAATTTCCTCATGCCTCAACCAAGATGCCAATCCCCTAACTATAGGTTTGGATCCCATATGGGCATGTTCGTAAGCACAAGGTTGTCGATGTATAATTCAAAAATCCTAGCTTTTTCCTCCATGTTGCATTCTTGGAAAAATCAATGAAATATTTAGTATATTGTGGCTAGATGGTTCCCCTTTGTGCTATCTACTTTATATTGAACCTGCACCATTGTTCCCTCAAAAATAGTGAATAATCCCTTGAAGGATTGTTGCAACTAACTTCTTCCAAGGAGAGCTGCATCATAGTCCCCAAGGTTGTTTCTAGTTGTTAAAATATGAGAATATTTTTCCTTTAGCATTTCTTGTGGTTACTGCAATTGGCCTCTTAGATATTGGTTTTACTTCTTAATCCGTTCACTTATGTTTTCCCCATATATATTTAATAAGGATATCTCCTCCATCGTCTTGCTTATTTCATCCTCCATATTAGCAATGTTATCCTTATCTTGTGTTATTCTTCTCCATTGGTGTGTTTCTACCTTGGCCTTATCCACTTAAAGCATTAAGTGGGGAATCAAGTGTGTAGGGATGATTCTCCTTGAAGTTCCTACATCAGGGGGTCTTAACCTTAAATAGTTAGGAGAAAAAGGAAGGTGGCTTCCTTGGGGTTCATTGATTTGCTTCATTTTCTATCTCTTATAGCCCAATAGGATACCCATGTAGTTGTACAAGCTACACCTATAGCTAGAAAGTATGCTCCTATAGTTTCACTGGCTTCTCTGTGATCTTTGGTAATGCTAGCATTTTTCCTTGACAGACCTCTAGTTATAGTAATACTTATAATTTTCCCTTATACAACCTCCCTCGTTTTGGACTAGGTGTTTGTTAAGTAGTGATTGGGGTAGAAGAAGGAGGTTTTGGTTCCCCACTGAACCTTATTTTAGTTATTTACCTCCTTGTATACACAATTTTTTGGGAAGGCATAATTTTGATGGGCTTGGTATGAGTGTTAAAGCCTGTCAATGTTGTTTGAATCCCATTTTCCTCTTATCTTATTCTAGGGTGTTTATTTTTTTTTTGCTTTGTAGGGTTAGCCAATGTCTTCCCTTTCCTTTTATTGGTTGAGCCCTTTTGTGGTTTACTAAGTTTTTCATAGGCCTCTAAGAATGCTTTCATGTCAATGTCCACAAAATAAACCCAATGGATGGGATGGCGTAGGTCCTATAATGCATTGATGACTATTAACTTGATTAGGCTATAATGGTCCAAGTAGTTATGCTTACCTTTTTTGAATTTGGTGCTCATTTCCTTGAGGAATTGAAGAAGGAATAAGGGAATACTTATTAGATCATTGACTGGAATGTGAGCATGAAACCTCAACTAATATAACAATATGAATTGATAGGAATATACTATGCTCAGTTTGCCTTTATATGAAATCTACTTAGGAATGTGATAAGATACCTCATTAAAAGGGATAGGTAAACTCTCCCTCTTTATTCCATTTTTATCTTCATCAGTTTATGTTGCAAATTTTGTTGTCATTGATCACAATAGGATGCCATTGATATCAAAGGGGATGTCTAAGACAACAAAAATATCATTCATGATGCCTAAGGAAGCATCAAGACTCTCTATGAAACAATATGTTAGAAGAATATCTTACAAGTCTCATCAATACCTCTCTAATGGTATATCATACTCTTAAAAACTCCTCCCGCATGAGAAGTTATGGCCATTTGAAGTTCAATTTATAGCAGAGGACTTAAAATATAGTGAAAATACCTCTGACACCAAATTTGTTAAATAGTGTGCATATTTTTGCCAAATCCATGGTTCATCATTTTGATCAAAAACATATCTTTGTCTAACATACATGACATTTAACATTGTTAAATGTTACATAACTCTAGTAGATCAGACATATCTAATAGGAAGATTAAATGATTGAATGGTAGATGTGGTCCAAACTTTCATAATTTTTAACCTCACCTATCGACACAATCGAAGAATGACATGTGGCATAATTTCACATGACAATGCATGGACCCTTTGACAAATGGCACATGGCTCTTTCGCACAATCAGCATGACATGTCAGTAGACGACATCATCACAATGATGTGGTATCACCACGGTGTGACATGTGGCAAGGAAAATGGCATGATTTGTTGGTATAAAGGTTGAAAATGTGTGACATGTGGCAACATTCATTGACTACCATGTGGCATGATGACATCATGATCATGCGAATTACCAAGGACCTCTAGGACACAATCATATGGTAGGTCATATGGTTAAAGGGGCTAAGTCTCATTTCCATTCAAATTTTATATTGAGGTCATATGGTTAGCTTTGTGTCCATGACCAAAGGCATATTGTCTGGCCCATGGTTAGCCCTCTAGATTTCGGGACCACAAGGAAATTATACTATACATGTGACTGAAATCTCCACAAGGAACACTTATGAAGAACATAAGTCTCGAGGATGAAATTGAACGATAAGTCTAAGATTTTAAATTATGTCATTTTGGTTTGCAAAAGATGGAAAATTTGTTGTTCTAGTTTTGATTGCACTAAGGGCTAAAAATGAGGTATTGGTTTCACTTCCCATGCAATTGATAGAAGTTTGGCATGCTTGTGAGATCACTAGACATAGTAGGATCCACCATCTTAGCGGAAGGTGTAGCCAAATCTAACCAAGGCTTGGTTGAGGTTATTGGCATAATTGATTGTATATATATACATGTGACAACATATAGTTGGCAAGGTTGAGCACCACGTGTAGTGATACGTAGACTGAGTGTTGATCGTGAATGTTGATACATAGAGTAATTTTAAGAAGACTGAAGACATGTTAGACGTTGTTCCAAGTTTATGGCACATTAAAAATCCACAAAGGCTATCCAATCCCTTCACTCGTTGAGGTTGATCCTATCCAAGAAAACTAAATGTGTGTTGCATTGCAAGAAACACCTTACAATGCGATTGGTATCGAGTTTCAGTGGGGACCCTAAGGTCATGGGTTCAATGTCCGTCGATTAATAGATTTGGTTTGGAAATTATACATACATACATACATATATATATATGTAGCCATTTTTTTGCACTATTAGCAAATTACTAATGGGAATTTTGTTGGCCATTTCTAGAGAAGAAGCATTATGTAGAAGTGCACCTAAAAAATGATCTTGTGTAAAACCCTTAGTTTATATGATTTTATGAGTTTTGCGGGTCAATGTTGGTCCAAATTTGATTTCAAAAGAAGTTGGGAGATCGGGGGTTAGGGGTTTGGGGATCTAGAACTACAAGATACGGGTACTAAATGGTAATTTAGGGAGAAGGTAGAGGAAAGTTTTCCTCACCTCATTTATTAAAATATTTTTGGGAAAAAGAGCCTCCCAAAATTGGGAAGTATGATCTAGATTAGATCATTATATTAACTATCATCTATCTTGATTCTTTCAAACTAGAAAAATTGGAGGAATTAGCTTGTAGGGTCAATTTTATTGGAAGGTTCCATTTTCAAGAGTTGGGGTTTGAAATGTTTCAAGGTCATTTTGAGGTATTAAATATGTTTTTTTTTGTTCCAAAAGCTCTCACATGTGTTGGACCCCTTGGTAATTCTCTACACCCAAATACCTTTCTAATAGTGCAAGAAAGATGTCAATAAGAGTTCATATACATAAGTTGTGCCTCTTGGAAGTTGACCTTCCACTCCGACCACCATGGTTTGAGAGGATGCCACATCATCCCCTATTATTCATGGAAAATGGGCTAGCCATGTGTGAAATATGAAGAATAATTTAGAAGGATCAAAGTTGTAACCTTATTTGAGAGTTAAAGGAGTCAAACTTGATCCCTAGTTGGCTATAAATCCATATTAAAACTTTGACACTAGGAGGAGTAGGGATTCTATTCTTTAATATTTCATTTTGTTCCATAGTTGAGCAGAGCATATGAGAGTGAGTAGTAAGAGAGAAAATAGAGAGGGCCGGACTTTGTAGTAGCCATATAGGCCACAGGACTCGGTTGACTTCATAGAGAATACTTTATACTTAGACATTTTCCATACCAGATAAAAAAGAGTAGAGTAGTCTTACTTTCTAGTTGAGTTTTCTCCCTTAAGAGTTTCCCAAGGAAAATCCTTATGTATGTTTTGGATGGCATGTGCATTTCTACTTCTCACATTTCAACTGATTTATTTAATTAAGCGTAAAATCAATGAATTAGAGAATATGGAATCTAGGGAAAATTTAACAATAAAGATTTCAGTGATTTTATCCTATTTATTGTGGCGAACTATTTTATTGGAATAGATATGATAGTTTATAGATCATCATAAAATCACTCACAAGAGAATTTTTTTATAAATTTAGAATGATGTTTGGGATCATAAACATCCCTTTAGTTTTTTTTTTTTTTGTGGGGGGGGGGGGGGTTTGGGGGGGTGTTGGGTTAGGACACACAATTCCCTTTTAATTTTTTGTTTGTAAATAAATTGTAAATGACTAAAATATGAAGATTTGTAGGTGGATAAAGAGAATCACTCAAACCTTGGAAGAAGAAAGGAAAAGGCCATTTCCAATGTACTATATATCAATCCAAGTTAATGCAAAGTATTTCAAGTTTTGAATTATCCATCCAACTCGACTATGGGGAAAATATGATAAATAATTAGTTGGGGGCATAGAGGCTTCACTCAATGAACCTCTAGCAGATCACGTGCATTCATGACATACTAAACAATACTCCTAATTTGACTACATATTGGAAAATACCTCTAAAAATCACATTATTTAACTCCCTACCAATTTGAACTCAATACACCTTCCCAATTTAAAAGACCCCAACCTTCACTAGATATTATAGGTATCTATTTTTTCATTAGCATTTTTTATACCCCTTTATATTTTTTCATTGACTTTGAGCTCCATCTTTTATATCTGCCAATATAAAAACAATTTATCCCCTATTATATGCTCAATATATTATGTCATTTTTTCCTCAATAGATATCCCCCAATATGAATGCATGTGGTAGGGTATTGCTCCCCAATGAAGCCCCCGTGGTTGGGGGAGCCCCCAATTCACCTAAGGAATACATTATAATTTGTTATCAAAACCAAATTTGTGATTGTATATATAGTAAAATTGAAGAAGTAACAAAGGCTTTTGATAGTGTTTCTTCTTGGAAAAACATTATTATAAGAGAACTATTTCAAATACATCAATGGATTAAGAATCCAATCATTACCCAAATTGTTTTGTGATTGAAGGGAATTTTTCATGCATATTGAATGTTGTGGACTTATTTACAAATCAATAATTGTGTGGATGTTGTCTTTTCCATTCCTTATTATGTTTTACGCTATCTTAAAACAACATCAAAATGTTCTTTCATTCGTTCTCTTGAGCCAATTTACAATTATTTGGCTATGTTACAATTCTTTTAAAATGGAAAGCATTGTTTTTCTATTTGATAAATCATGTGGAACTATTTATTATATCATACAGGATTAGTAGTAATATTTTGTCTGTGTTGAGAGACAACTATTAAAACAATGTTTTCTTAATTCAAAATATTCAATAGATAGCATATATGCTTTCATGTTTATCAATCTTTAAAAACTATAAAAATAAGCATCACAACATATTTAAATCTCATCAAAAGGTTGTTTATCCATTAATATGGAGGATTCTTCCATACCAAAAATGGCAAAGTATAATTGGGTCTCTTCATTGGGATTGACATCTATGGTTGACATTTGGGTATTTCTCCCTCCTAATAGGTATTTATGAGTATGAGTCATTTTTCAAAAACCTTGGAGGGAAAGGAAACCATTTGGTCGATAGTTGACTAGAACATCTAAGACTAGGAATGAGTTTTTACTCTGTTGTGTTTTTATGGTAAATTAATTGTGGGGAAATGAGTCAGTGAGTATTTGAGAGGGGTGGTTGTTAGTTTTTGTAGAATCATATGTGTTCTAGCCACAAAATTTGGTGGAGAGACTAGAATACATGAGATCTCCAAGACCCAGAAACCATTTCTGGAAATTCCACCTAGAAGTGACTTAATTAGATTATTAACCAATTTCTTAATGTTTCCTAAGTCTAACCAATTTTTTGGACGACCAATTTTTTAAAGGGAAGTTGTGCCAGGATTTCTTGCAGAAGAAGGGCAATTCCCTTAGATAATTTTGGCCATATATTCTTGCTATTTGGATTTTCAGTTGGGAATAAATAGATTGTACTTAGATTTCACTGTTACATAATAATAAAACCCTCATTTGTTGCACCGGTTTTCCCACATTGGGTTTTTCCGGGGGAAATTGTCCAAAAATAATGGTGTAAATTTTATTTTGTGTGTGCTAGTATTTTCTCAGTTTCCAGCGTTTTTTTTTTGTAGTTTTATTTGTGAAGGTTGTAGTGTGTTTACTTTGATGTTTCCATAGTAATAAAATGAATAATTAATTTATCAGTTAGAAGAAATAATACTATTTGTTGTAATAGGATTCTAGTTTTGAAATTTTCACATGGTATTAGAGCGTAAGTGATCAATAGGAAGCTCAGAAGCTCAGTAAATAATTGTGTTGCTCAAAAGGAGCAGCAGGCCAAAATTATTAAGGCAACACTATTCATAGCTAGGTAGGTTGAGTTTCTTAGGGAAATTCATTTTTTTCAGTGCAGTAGGCAGAAAAAATCTCCTAGATCAGTGATTCCAGTAGGTAGAGGGAGCAGCATCAACTCTGATTTTTTCTTAGCAAATTCCTGATTGGAGGTAGAAGGTTTTGTTGTAGGTTGCAAAACCAGAATCCGCGTCGGGTGGAAGAGAAAAGCACACACAACAGAGGGAAAATTTCTCTCGAGGAACTTCGAGTCTCAGAAGTTAGACATTTCTAGTTGTAGATTAGAAGTAGAAGTTAGTAGAGATACACATTCCAGAAGGGAGTGTGAATATTAGAGCAACAACTAAGTATGGGGAAAGAGGGAGTTTTCAACAATCTCATAGATGGCCACTGCTGGGCTTATAGATCACGATAGATTGGATGGATCATCCAACTATGTCATATAGAAGGCTAGGATGTCCTTCCTTCTAAATGAATATGGCCTGAAAGCCTACATTGATAACGTAGCGGCAGTTCCCCAAGGATACAGATCAATAGAAATAATACAAGAAGGAAATGGTGAGGGCAAAGTGATAGATCTTGGATGGAGTCCGGGATCATATAACCTCACATATATCAGCCAAGAGAATGACCAAAGAGATGTGGGATGCTCTCTCCATGATGTACCAGGGAACTTTTGAGCAACGAAAGATGTTCCTTGAGGAGAAGTTGAGATGCATCAAGATGCATAAGTGGTAAGGCATAGATCCCTTTCTCACTAGGATTTGAGAGGACCGAGACCAACTATTAGTTGTCAGGGCAGTGCCTCAACCTTCAGAGTTGGTATAATTATCACTCAACAGTGTCGCAGAGGATTGGCATGTCTTTGTCTTGAGTATATTTAGCAGAGACATGCTACTAGGATGGGATAGAATGTGGGTTGATATGCAACATGAGGAATTGAGAGGAGCTCTATTAAAGGTATCCATTAGTGGCAACAGAAACAATGGATTGAAGGTGGTGAAGGAGGAGGAGAATATGGCCCTATAATATTAGGGTCCCAACCAAGGAAAGGGGGGACAAAGGACGAAGAAGATGGACATGTCAAAGGTCAAGTACTTTAGGTGTGGTAAGCTCGGTCACTACAAAACACAATGTCCTCTTAGGAAGAAGGACAAGTTAGAGAAGTAGGACCATCAGGGAACATCAATTGAGATTAACAAGTTGTCCTCTCGGTTTGAGGAATACTTCATGATGTTGGCAGTCATACCTCTAGGAGTGAGGTGGGGTGACTTGGAGTTGTAGCTCCAGAGAGCTACATATTGGGAAATATCCTTGAGGTGTCCACCTCATGGATAATTACTTGGCTACAGGGGGCCCCAATATTCAGTAGCAGGATGGATCAGTGTTACAGGTACAATCATAATTCCAGAGTGACAGTAACATACTAGTTGTAGTCAAATGTTGATGAGTGCATTGCAATGTTGACAATAGAGCAGGTGGCTCAATGCAAAGTTGGAAGAAACACAAATTATTTAGTGACATTGCAGATTCTAATAGCACTCAAAGAATTAAGAGACAAATGTGTCATACTGAACACAAATGATTCAGTATTTTGGATGCTTTTCAGTTGCAGTAGTTGTAGTTGTAGCAATGACAAATGAGAGGGAGTTGCAGTGTAGATGCAGTGTTGGTAGCAGTATGGCAGTGTTAGTGGCAACAAAAATTCAGCATTAGAGTTGCACAGTGGTTGGTGGGAAGTATCGCTAGACATCAGTAGCGTGACAAGAGTTTATACAGGGACGAGGTGTTGTGGCAGGGTGTGTAGCACTAGAACACATTCCTCGTTAAGAGGGAGTGTTATTTTTTGTAGCATAAGATATGTTCTAGCCACAGAATTTGGTGGAGAGGCTAGAATACATGATATCTGCAAGACCCAGAAATTGTTTTTGGAAATTCCACCTAGAAGTGACTTAGTTAGATTATTAACGAATTTTTTAATGTTTCCTAAGTCTAAAGTTAGGAAAATTGGTTAATTAATTAGTATTAATTAAGTTAAGGTGAGAATCATATAGAAACTCACACATATCGATTCCAAGATAATCCTAACCATTGATTAAGTTTTAATATTGGTCGTTGGAGCTCCAACAATGGATTATAAGAGGAAGTTGATGGGCACTTGGGGAAGACACTTCTACAGTTCGATTTTCTTGGCAAATCAATTTCCAAAGAGCAACAACAGTTGCCGGAGAGCCAGAGTTTGAAGCAAGGCTAATGAGGGGTAGAGATAATGATTTAGAGGAAGTTTTCCAGATCTAGAGAGGCAACAACAAGGAGCCTGAGTTATTCCCAATGAGGCAGCATAGAGGAATGCGTAGTTGCTTCAGAAGCAACTCGATTTTGCTGGAGAGAAATTCATTCTCAATTCCAAAGGCTGAGCAGAGGGTTCAGTGTGTCAAAGAGATGATTTCCTCAACAGAGGTAGGAAAAACAACTTCATCAGAGGCAGATTCGAGCCACACGTGTGGAAGACAGCGTAGAGGCAATGCATAAGGGCTCACACTAGGGTTTGGATGACCAATTTTCTGAAGGGAAGTTGTGCCAGGATTGCTTGTGGAAGAATAGTAATTCCCTTAGATAATTTTGGCTAGATATTATTGTTGTTTGGATTGCTAGTTGGCCATCCAAAGATTGCACTCAGATTTCACCGCTGCATAATAATAAAATCCTCATCTGCTACATAATAATAAAATCTTCATTTGTTGCACCGATTTTCCTGCATTGGGTTTTTCCGGGGACAATTGTCCAAAAATAACAGTGTAAAATTTATTGTGTGTGCACTAGTATTTTCTCAGTTTCTAGTGCTATTTATTTTCCACAGTTTTATTTGTGAAGGTTGTACCATTGTAGTGTATTTTTTTCGATGTTGTCGTAGAAATAAATTGAATAATTAATTTATCAGTTAGAAGAAATAATACCAGATAATGCAATAGCATTCCAGTTTTGGAATGTTCACAGTGGATTGGGGTGGTGGTGTAGCATAATCATCATGAACCTTAGAGGACCAATCAAAACTTCATTCACATGGGGACTTGGTGTTTTTTCCAATAATCGAAGAGAAGCTTATTCATTACAGAAAGATTTGAAAATAATTAAAGTTTCCTATGATTGAACATAGTTGTGTTAAGAGAGTCAAGATTATCATCAACCATATTGTATTCAACTTTATGCCAATTAATAATCCCTTAGCAATTATTATTGCAGGAAGCAAACAAGAAGTGTGCAACTTCATCAAAAGCTCATATGATCACATTATGTGGGAGAAAATTTTGAATTCGATCAATGTGTAAATGAAGCCTCATCATTAAAAGAGGGGATGTTTATGGTTAATGGTACGACTAATAAACATTTCATACATTATTTTATTTTATGGGTCTAAGGACATGTATCAAGAATTCAACCTTTCACATGGTTCATAGTGTTGGGATCCACACTAAGAATCGAGAGAGTAATGAGAAGGGGCATAAATCTCTCCTTTACGTGTGTTAAATCCATGAGTTTGCACAAATAAGAACAAAAGGTGAGTATTCTAGTTGTTTGTGGTGGGATTATGGTCTTGCTACTTGGAAAGCATCTATGAGTGGCTAGGACTTTAGCTATAAGATGTATGGTAAGTGTCCACATTGATTTAATTTGGTTCGTGTTTGGTTTATTTGTGGTTCCCTCTATTTTTCCAGGGAATCCCTTCAATAGAGTCTTATATGCAAAGAGGGATACTTGAGCTAGTAGGTCACCTCATATGTCATCACCAAAGAATTGAGTCTCTCCTTGGTTTTTTCTTTAGATAGTTTGCATTCTTTCAATTATCCTTTGGAACTATGCCATTTGTTGTAGAATAAAGGAACCACAGGGTCTTCCATGGGCGTGAAAGTGTGGCATGATATTTGGAATTTCGATAAAGTTGCATATCTAAAATTGATAGGGGATATTAATCAATGTGCAAACCTAATCGACCTAGGAGAGCTCCAAGAAATCTAGAGTCTTTAGAAGCCATACAAAGGACATCCATTGTAATACTGCCACATATTTAGTGTTCCTTAAAAAATTTAAGAGATTAAACACCAAGTCACTTCCTAGATTGTAAAATTTCCGATGACTTTAATGAAATTGAAGGACTAATTGGCTATGTTGGGAGTAGAATGTAATTTTCTCAAAAACACGACCTTTAATCTTAGCAAAGCAAATAGACATGGAGCCTCAAATCAAAGACTATTAGTTAATTGAGCTTGAGGGACCTAAAATAAGGCGTAATGATGCACTAGCTAGCCAAAGATATCAATGTTTTCAAGTAAGGCTCTGATCTTTTGAGTATAGGTTTAGAAAAAGAAACTAGTTATCTTACTATTACTATTTATCATGTTTATCATGTTTTTTTAGGGTTATTATAATTGCGCAGAGAGGTGATTTACAACTTAGTATGGGGTAGGTGATCTACAACTTAGTATGGGGTAGATCTCATGTAAACACGTAAATTAAACACAAAAGTAAACATAAATGTAAACGTAAACATTTAATATGTAATGTTTAACATTTAACATTTTTAATCTAATGTCCACCCTATTTGAAAATCAATCTAATTATTATTATGTATA
>APFE030347822.1:97948-118473 GCA_000404065.3 Pinus taeda
ATTTATAAAAGAGGTATGGTAACTAAATAAAAATATAAATAAACCAGATGTATGATAAATAAATAAATAAATAATTATATTTACTCCATAATCCACTTTATATTTACGAACAATCAAAAAAGAGGTTTTATTTAGGTGAAGCCTATGGGCCAAATTATTATTAATAAGATGCAAAAAAACATTATTAACCCTCATATTAATATTAATAAAAATCAAGATGGCACATGGTATTGACACAAGGTATTGACACATGGTATTGAGGACCAATGGTATTGACCCATGGTATTCACGTGGAATGTAGTCTATTTAAAAGGAGAAATTAAACCAGCATAGATCCATCTTTACAATGGATCTACTAAGCCTTGAGAGGGATCAAATATCCTGATTTGCAAACTAACATAGAGTGAAAAAATTTGATCCCTCTCAACGTTTGATAGATCTAGAATAAAGATAAATCTATACTAATTTTAAACTTATATTATAAAATATATGATATAAAAATTAGTAATAAGTTTTTACTATTACCAAAAAAACAACAAAACCAAACAACAAAACCAAACAGGTATAAATTGCAGCCAATATTTACTTAGTCTCACAACTATGATGCACTTTCATTAGTCTTGGCTATAATGTTTATCACTACAAATTTTCCTTAATTATGATTTTAAAAAAACAAACAATGAATATAGAAAAACAAGCTATTTAAAATCGTATATTAATACAAATTTTCTCTAATTATAATTTAAAGAAAAAACCGGCCATAAATATAGAAAACCAAGCTATTAAATGGTAAAGGAATAATTGAAAAGAAAATTAGTCATAGGCTAGATTAGAAATGTGTCATTATCAAACCAACAAACAGTAGGAAAGAATAAAACAATGCTAATATTTCAAACTTAAATTTATTATTTTAAAATTGAAATTAATCTGCTATTAATATTTTTAATTAAAAAAATATTTGTAAAACCAAAAAATTATAAATCTGCTTGAAAATAATTAAAGAGAAACGTTTTGAGAATAAAGAAAGATCAAAAGTAACCAAACAATATAGCATGTGACTTATTTAACCATAGCCGCCACTACTACCAATAGACTATTTCCGAAAGCCTCCCGAAAACCATGGAATTTTGGTAGGATTTTGAAAAAATTTGTTATTATTTTGGGAAATATTCATTATGGATGTTAAGTTTCAGCATTTTGGATATTAAAATTTTTTTAAAAGGGCTGAATTTATTTGTACTATAAAATATTATTTAAATACTTTCAGAATTAAAATTTTTGAATTTTTTACCAAATTCCAGAGAAAATTTGGTCATAGTAAAATGAGTTGCCTCATATTATTTTGTATTATATTTTTAGAAAAATGTAGCATAGTCTAACGACACTGAGGAATTGTCTAGAAATTTTGGTCATATTTAAAGAAAATTCGGCAAGGATTTTTGTAAATCCAAGTTATAGTTGTTAAACTTCAAAATTTTAGATGTCCTACATATTTTTGATGGTGATGAATCCATTTCCACTATCAAAAACATGATTCAAACGCTATCTCTATAAGATTTTTGAAAATTTTTTACCCAAATGCCAACTAATATTCCAACTAATATTAGCAGTCCAAACAATTCCTCCGCCTCCTTAGAATACTCCTTATTTGAATAGTATACGCTATAAAAAGAGGGCCACATCAATTTGATTTCGAATTTTTTAGAGCCCTAAAATGTTGTGGTTTAAATATATATTGAATAGTTGACGCTATTTAAAGAGGGCCACATCAAATTTGTTTTCGAATTGTTTAGAGCGGTATGGCCTTCTCAATTCGAGCTTCGTTTCGGCCCCTGGTCACATGTAACAACCCAGACGCCGACCACTTGCTTAGAGCTGCGAAAATTGCAGACAGATCAGGGGGCTTAACTGCTCCACACCCAAACTTCGGATGCGTGATTGCTCAGGGCACAAAGGTAGTGGGCGAAGGATATCTGTACGCCCATGGGAGCAAAAGCGCCGAGATACAGGCAGTGGAGAGCGCCCGAGGGCTTGCCAAGGGTGCCACGGCGTACCTAAATCTGGAACCCCATGTGACCGAGGCCGTGAGCGCACTGTGCGAGGCCGGAGTCGCCAGGATTGTAGTGGGTCTCAGGAATCCCGTGAAGGATGCGAAGGGGAAGGCGATCGAAGCGCTCAGAAGCGCTGGGAAGCGGGTGGACATATGGGGAGATGTGGAGATTTCAGGGATTGAGGCGAAGGAAGCCGCGAAGGCCTGCCGGGAGGTGAACGCTCCGATTTTGTACAGGAGCGCGCTGGGGATTCCTTTCTCGGTGCTCAAGTACGCCATGACTCTGGACGGGAAGATCGCAGCGAGCAGCGGGCATTCGGCGTGGGTGAGCGGCCCGGCGTCGCGGGAAATCGTGTTGGAGCTGCGCAGCAGGAGCGATGCGGTGGTGGTGGGCGGGAACACGGTGCGCCGCGACGATCCGCAGCTGACGACGAGGCGGGCGGGGCGCCACGCACCGGTCAGGGTCGTGATGTCGGCGTCGATGGATCTGCCGGAGGAGGCCCGGCTGTGGGACGTATCGGATTCTCGCACCATCGTGGCCACGCGGAGGGGTTCGAGGCGGGATTTCCAGGGGCGCCTTGCGTCCAAAGGCGTGGAGGTAGTGGAGTTCGATCCGCTCACCCCAAGGGCCGTGATGGAGCGATTTTCCGGAGGTGGAGCGGAGGGGTTTCTGTCGGTGCTGTGGGAGTGCGGCGGGGTTCTGTCGGCGCCCGCCATCGCCGGCGGCGTGATTCACAAGGTGATGGCGTTCGTGGCTCCGAAGGTGATCGGCGGGGAGCGAGCTCCGTCGCCAGTTGGGGAATTGGGGATGGTCAAGATGACGGATGCGCTAAATTTGGCGGATGTCTGCTTTGAGCAGATCGGTGGAGATATGCTCATCACCGGCTACCTTCATCCCATTCCTCCTCCTTGACATCAATGGTTCCAGTTTTTTTTGACATACACATCCCAACAGTGCACAAAGACAGGTGTTTTTAGGTCAAAGTCATGGGCATCGGAAAAGTCTTTGCCACTCCCATTCTGTGTCAAATTCAAATAGATTTTCATAATGGAGATTCACAGAGGACACATAGTTTGTTCCTTAATTTACTAAGATTAATGGTTGAATTTAGGGTTGTTTGATGTATATTATGGAAAGAATGGAAAATTTTGGTAAAAATTATATTATTAGAATTATGTTTAGTGTAATTCAAGTTGAATTTAGGGTTTTGTAAAGTATATTATGAAAAGTAAAAAAAAATTAGGTAAAAGTTATATCATCATAATTTTGTCAAAACATTTGAACCATCCAATATGGTTCATCACGATGTAAAATGGTTTTTTTTAACATTGAATTTTGTGTTGAATGGATGTTTCAATTTTGTGCAAAATTTTAAAAATGGTTGGACAAGTAAATACTTTTGTTTGATAATGGTGTTTATATGTCACCGTGGCCTAATGTTTTAAAAGACCATCGAATATAAAATGTTTGAATTTTTCTTTTATAATGTTGAAAGCTGAAAGTTTGGATTCTGTGTTGCAAAACGAAATACATATTTTTGATTACTAGATTTCCCTGGATGCGGGTGTCATTCGGACATTGAATGTCCCTCATGCAAACTAAAGACCTCAGGTACCGCCACCTGCAAAGCAGCGTGGCACCCTAGATCTCTATCTCTCGCAGAGGGAATGTATTAATGAGGGAAGGACAATGCGGGATGTTTGCATTTAAGAAGGACGCGCTCCAACGCAGCCCAGTAATGGTTATAAGCATGGCGATCTCCTGTGCACGTTTCACCTCTGGCGTTCAGTCCTCTGGCTCCAAGCTCTGGTTTAAGGTGTGTTGTGATGTTAAGCAAAGGCTTGTTATCACCGGCAAGTTCCAGGCTAGCTCGGGTTCTCTTTGGCAGTATTTCGAATGCGCCAACGCTCTCCACAGAGGGATTAGTTCGGTGATTCAGGGTAAGTTGTCCGAGGCCTTTGTTTTTTGTATTGACTGTGTTGTTTCTCCGTCTCGTGTCTTCACTGTTTGTGTTCCCTGGTCTCTGGTTCAATTTGGTCACTCCCCTGCTTCTAGCCCTAGTCTCTTTGGTTTTTTAGTGTCCTCTCCTTTGCTTGTCAAAATGAAACGCCAAGGCAAGCGGAACCGCTCTGGGGGACGCCAAGGCAGTGGCAAGCAGCCTTCTGTCAGCCATTCGGCAGACCCAGCTCACTCGCCCATTAACCTCACCTCCTCTCAAGAGGATTTGCCTCCCTCAAGCCCTGGTCGCAAGCCTGTTCCTAACAGTGCTTTCCAAACGACGCATTTCAAATTTCAGAGTAACTTGAACAGACCATTGATTACTGCTCACATTACTATTATTCTTTCGGAAGAAGAAAATCAAATCTCCCCTCTATCTTGCATTGCGCCCAACCCTTCTCACAGCAATGAGCACTCCATGGATGAGGGAGATCAGGAAATTAGGCAAGTGGGAGAGCTTGGTCAGGAGAATATTCAGCCAATAAGTATCCCTCCTCTGGATGACAGTAGCCCAATTGATGTGGAAAGGGACACATGCACCACCAGTCTCGGCCAGGCGACAAATGGCAAAGCGAATCTCAGAATTGGCAACGCGTGTCGGGATGTTGAGAAGACTCATGGGGAGGACGCGGAAGCTGATTGACATCTGTGATTGCAATCCTCCTTTTGGTCCCTGGTTTTTGCTTAGATGGCTACCTCCAGGCTTTTTGCTCTCAGTCCGGCTCGGCTTCGTCAGTCTCAAGTTTTAGCTTCCCTCTAAGGAAGTGTTCGTCCTCTTACCGGATGTCTGCACAGAAACTCTGCTTATCTGTTTCCAATGTATCTCTCTCTTTCTATCAGCCTATGTCTGGGTCTAATGTCAGTTTGTTAACTCTTTGTAACTGTTTTCCCCGGTTTCTTTTTGTAATAGGGTAGTTCTGCAACGTTGATGGCTCTCGGGCTCTGACCCCTGTAGCCTCAACTCCATGTAAAATTATTTTGAGTTACAGTTAATAGAATTTAGTTATTGTAGAGAAAAAAAAACTAGATTTACTAAACATAATTAAATATTTAAAATTTTATTATTATAATAGTATTGAATAAGGTTAAATATTTAAGTATTGCTTCTGATTCAAGCGCGCTTAATTGCGGAGTTTTCCCCATAATCTAGTCCACTTAACATGCTACCCCATTTACAAAATCTTAGCAAGTATTGTGCCTCATGAACCATTCATGTAGAGTTAATCACTTGGATTGACGTTAAACTCTTCCATTACGTCCAATCATTATTGATTATCGTTAATACTGTTGAAAATGTAGCAAGAAAGTCTCAATTTTGATATTGCCTTAATTAAAATTGAGGAAATTTAAAATTCCACATTAACAAACAACTTGGAGGAGTTAACTAAGGTGACATGGCTCTTGTCACTCAGTGAAAAACACTTAATTCGAGTCAATAAATTGAAGTTCACTTTACTTGAGTTGATACCTAAAAAATAGGAGTCTAGCGCAGTTAATTAGAGTTAGGGGCATGAAGTTCAGTTGTGTGGAGTGGGTTCCCAAATTTTAAGAGCCTGGGTTGAGTTAATTTCAGTTGTAGCAATTTAATTTAGTTAAATTGAGTTATGGTTAGTTAAACTAGTTCCAACTCTTGGAAAAACTAGTGGAAGGTCAAGTTGTGGAAGTGGAACTTCAACCACACTCAGAGATCATCCACATAAGTAATTAATAAACCTAAATTATCTCATGCATGCATAGGATTTGAGTTACTTAGTTGAGATGGAGATTCCAAGGTAGTGGACTATCATTTGTAGCATATTCCAACATGTACAAATGGTGCATGCAGTCAGAGGAAGGACCTAAAGGAATTGCGTAATCTAGCTGAGGGGAATTCCTATTTAATAGGGGATAATTTCCTAGAGGAACAACACAAGGAATTAGGAGATTGGAGGCTTCAAAAATTGCCTAAGTGTTGGCCAGGTTCAGTCTGTCAGGCAGAGGATAGAAGATACAGGTGCAGGTTGTGCTCAAGCTTGAGCAAGCATATTGTATTCATCCAGATTCTTTGATTAGTGAAATATAGATAGTAAGGGGTTTTGAGTGGTTTCTTTCCCCTAGATAGATCATTGTGCATGTGTGATGTTTCTTCTTGCATGTTAATGATTTGTGTTCTCAATTGTCGATTTTCTTCCGTAGATCAGTAGAGTAGCTTCTAGTCTCGTGATTTAGTAAATGTCATGAGCAATTTAGGATCTAAACATTAAATTCTGCATGGTATTGGAGCTAGATTCATAGTGCAGAAGAGAATTCGAAGTTGTCATTGCTGGAGGTTCGAATTTGAAGATCAATGTTGCAGTTTTTCTCTAGCACTGATGACAATTAATGGACTCAAGCTCAAGTATGCTTTAGAAGGAACCACAAATTTTATGGCATGGAAGATCTGCATGGAGGCATTATTGGATATTGATGGGCTGTTAGATTACATCAAGATTGATGTAGTAAAATCTCCAACATCTGATGCCCAGGATCTTACTCAGTGGAAGCAGGATGTGGCTAAAGCGAGGAGAATCATATTGGAGGGAGTTCGAGATCATATTGTCTCAAATCTCCATGAGAAAGAGACTTCATTCACGATGTAGAAAAAACTGAAATATTTTTTTGAGATTAATAGTGACCACAGGAAGTTGGCACTCGAGGACATACTTTGAAGCATCAAGATGCAAAGAATGACACAATTCCACAGTACCCGAGTAGGTTTACACTGTGTCTTGATGAACTTGGCGAGGTCGACGTTACCGTCCTTGAAGAAGATCTGGTAGCTCTATCCCCATTGGGTCTTCCCAAGAGCTGGCATAGTTATCAAGATTTGGTAAACTGTAGAGAAAAACTACCACAATGGGATCAGTTATGGTTTGATATAGTTTAGAAGGAAATAAGGCAGAATAATAGAGTTGGGACCTCATTCAAAGAAAAGGAAGAGGATTTTGCATTAGTTAGCAAAGGAAGGAGGACAAGGGGAAGACGTCCCAAGGTGAGGCTAATTCCAGCCTAGAGGGAAATGAAAAGGACTTGTCCAAAATCAAGTGTTTTCATTGTCATAAGTTTTGGCGCTATGCCATGAAATGTCCACAAAAGAATGTAAGCAAGAAGGAGCCTGCATTATTAGAAGCAGGTGAAACTCTAGCTTCACAATTTGAGCTTGATTTTACTCTCATTGCATGCATGGTAAGCATAGTAATGGGAAGCATGTGGTATCTGGATAATGGTGCCTCGTTCCATATGACGGGGAATAAAGATTTATTTTGTGACTTGGAGGAGAAATACCTCAAGCACAACATTGAGTTTAGATATGACAAAATATATAGCACGACCGACATCAGTTCAGTCACCTTTCATAGGGAGTTGGGCTCTCTTATCAAGCTCAAGGATGTAATGTTTGTTCCAGGTCTAAAGAATAATCTAGTTTCCGTCATGATGTTGGAAGTATGTGGCTACGATGTGATATTCAACAAAGGAAAGGAATTCTTGAGACACATTGCCATGAGACAGATGAAGCAGATTAGTGTGTGAGTCAAGAACTTGTATGCACTTGAGGTAGAGGATGCATGTAAAGCCTTGAGGAGCAAGGAAAAGGTTAGAGACTCGGTGGTTGAGAGGGAGCATGATTTAACTCTCAAAATGGAGCCTCAAAAGAAGCCTCAACAAGTTGAGGAGTAGCCACAGAGGGAGAAGTAGAGAGGAGACATAGTGGAAACATCCACTCAAGAAGTGACCTCCAATAGGGGGAGATTTCGAGCTAAGTGGGAAGAGGGATTACATGCATCCATACCTCTTGGAGTGAGGTGGGGCAATGTAGATTCTTAGTCCCAGAGTTGCAGAAATTTGGGCAAGGTCCATTGAGGTGTTCTCCTCATGGATCATTACATTGCTATAGGGTCCCACAGTGTTCAGTAGCAGGAGGACCAGTGTCAGTAAGATACTAAGGAGTGCAGAGCAATGTTGACAACAGAGCAAGAGGCTCAGTAACAGAGTGTGTAGCAGCACAATTTTCCTAGTAGATAGTTGTAGACACAGTTGATTCAATGCTTTTTTGATGCTCCTTAGTTACATATGTTGAAATAGCAACAACAATAGTGAGAGGTGTTGCATGCAGTAGATTTCATAGGTACAGGATATAGGTGGTTGATAATCCCTTTCTGTCTGAGAGGGAGTGTTGAAAATGCAGCAAGAAAGTCTCAATTTTGATTTTTCCTTAATTAAAATTGAAGAAATTCAAAATTTCACATCAGCAGACAACTTGGAGGAGTTAACTAAGATGACATGGCTCTTGTCACTTAGTTAAAATAGTCAATTTGAGTTAATAAATTGAAGTTTAGTTTACCTGAGTTGATTCCTAAAAAATAGGAGTCTATCTCAGTTAATTTGTGTTAGGGGCATGAAGTTCAGTGGTGTGCAGTGAGTTCCTAAATTTTAGGAGCTTAGGTTGAGTTAATTTCAGTTGTAGCAATTTAACTCAGTTAAATTGAGTTATGGTTAGTTAAACTAGTTCCAATTGTTGGAAAAACTAGTGGAAGGTCAAGTTGTGAAAGTGGAACTTCAATCACATTCAATGATCATCTAGATAACTAATCAATCATCCTAAATTAGCTCATGCATGCATAAAATTCGAGTTACCTAGTTGAGATGGAGATTCCAAGGCAGTTGTAGCATATTCCAATGTGTACAAATGGTGCAGGCAGTTAGAGGAAGGACCTAAAAGAAATGCACAATCCAAATAAGGGAATTTCCTATTTAATAGGGGATAATTTACTAGAGGAATAACGCAAAGAATTAAGAGCTTAGAGGCTTGAAAAATTGGCTAAGTGTTGACCAAGTTCAATGAGTTAGGCAGAGGATAGAAGATACACGTGTAGGATGTGCTCAACCTTGAGCAAGCATATTGTATTCATCCATATTCTTTGATTAATGCAATACAAATAATAAGGGGTTTTGAGTAGTTTCTTTCCCCAAGATAAATCTATATGCATGCATGGTGTTTCTTCTTGCATGTTAGTGATTTGTGTTCTTGATCGTGAATTCGCTTCTGCAGAAAGTAGCTTCTAGTCTTGCAATTTAGTAAATTTCATGAGCAGTTTAGAATCTACCCATTAATTTATACAAATATGAGAATTTCAACGAGTTGTGGGTTCTTTTGCGTTTAAATGGAGTTCAAAGGATTTCAAGGACTCTGCCCAAGTCTTCATTGAAGCATAATATTACTCCCAAATTTCGTATTCTATAGATATGCAATTTGCATTTGATACCATTTTCTAAATAATTCATGACCCTAATACAACCCAAGGACCAACCATCCAAGATTCCAATTTTGCAACATAACAACTCACACATAGATAGTAATTCACTGTAATCTTAGGTGCAATGGTATTTTATTAACTCATACAATGAATCCCCATTAGAATCCCTCAAGTCCATGGATATATAACTCCATACATAACACCAACTACATACTTCTAATAACCCTTAAGCACCATATATCTAGGATATCCAGGACACATCAATAATGGGACTCACATGCTATAACTATTTAACTGAGCCCATCTATAACGCATGACAACATCATTTATTATTCATGATACAACAAATTCATAAGTAAATAAAGTTATTTGATTGGATTATATGATTGGAAACTAAGGGAGGGACTTCAATTCCCCACCCAACCATAGACTAACTACACTACAACCTTTCTTGCAACTGACCATGTATGAGCCACAACCAAATTTTGATGAGTTAAGTGCTCAAAGGAATTCACATCAGTCAATAGTCAACAAAAATCCAAGTAGAGGAGTCCATTGTCTAAGTGGTTTATCAACTTCCCTCAATAGTAAGCACCACAATTGTCCTCCAACTAAATAGGAATCCAGTAGAGTGATTCACCCCAAGGCTTAGCGAAGCTTTTCTCATTATAGGAGTATAATTTCACTCTAAGGGTGGTTTATCAATTGGATTTTGAAGGCAACCACTACAAGACTCCAAAGATCATTATCTGGGTGGTATATCAAACCATTTAGCATGCTTGAAGTGGTTTATCAGCCCAAAGGCAAGCACTTAGAGGTTTATTATATAAGAAAACAAGCCCCTGAGTTTCTTAGCCTTATAGTAAGCACCCCAGTTGTCCCTTTTCCCATTTAGAAAGCTCTAGCAATTTATCAACCTCATTGCAAGCACATAGAGGTTTTTCAATGAAGACAACTATCATTGGGAGTAGTTCCTCCACCGAGACTTCACTTGCCACTCCTTGTCGATGCATAATTAGGGACCACAATTCAAAGGGGGCATTGTTCCTAATTCATACAATGAAGTTTGTTTTCATTATATTCCTTCCTTCTCTAGGTTCTCTTGCTCCTACCCTTTTATGAGATCTTGCTTTTCATCTATCTGCATAATTCTTTTTTTTCCCTTGTGCTTCTTGTTTCCCCCATTCACAATGCCTCCTCCTCCTTTTCATGTTGACTACACAACACACTTCACAAGAAAAATACTATATGGGCTAGTCCTTGGTTTAAGGAGACCATACACAATTCAATGTTTACACTAGAATGCCATAAATTATTTAGAGAAATAGGTGGATAAAGTATATACATAGGCTTACACTCAACACAACAACTCCTCATCCTTATGTTCTGGATCCATGTCCACTCCTTAGCACAATAATTGTTTAAATTTTCTTACATAAACAATTCGTACAGTAATATTTACATGAGGGCTGACAAAAGAGGGTTGTTATAGACCCCACCCCTTGTTATCGGGAAAACTAGTGTCCATTCAGAGCTACTAGTCCCACTAAGATGGGTAGCTATCTTAGAAACAAACAAACTAAAGTTACTTTTGTTTTCCTTTATGAGAAGTAGATGAGAGAGAAGTAGAGAGTACCAACCTCAGTATTTTGCTTGGATCCTTGCTTGTTTCTTCTCCCCTTTGACATATATTTTCTGCTCCTTCCTCACTTGTCCCACTTCAAAGAACACCTATAGAGTCAAAGCAACATAATACCATCAAAGCATAGAGATCTGCAATCATAAACAATATAGGATCAGATATATATTGACCATACAAATGCATATATCAACTCAGACATACAAGAATATGGAGGAAAACTCAAATAGCTTTATTGATAGAAGTAGTAGAAGAGAGGATTACAACCCATTGATCTGACCCAATGCCATCCTCCCAGCATGAAAACCCTTCTTCACCTCATAAAAAGCTAGATCACCCAACACTATGATGTTCCACAAAGAAACCAACAACACTTCCTTACAAGATGCAAAATTTTAGCCTCTAGATCTCTAGGATGAGGGATCCATATATAGATGTTTGCAGCTGGGTGAGTCAGCTTCTGGGATTTTGATTAGTGTCCTCTCTCTGATATTTCTTGGTTCCACTTGGAGATTCATGATCTCTTACTCATCCCTGGGCGAATTTAGAGAGGCAAGTGTCAAATGGGCAGTTTTTAAAAGATTTTCTGGGTTTCCACTTAGCCAACTACCTCTGCCATTTGTCTGCTCTCACTCATCGCACCCTACAGAAGGGATTTTCAGTATGCATCACACTTTTTGCATGTGGCAGGTGAGATGCATCACACCCTTAGCACTGAGCAGTCTGTATGGTCCAGTTTTGACTAGTTCTGAGTAGTTTTTCAGGGAGAACTTCTGGGAGATGATGTAATCAGCTGACCTTGCTCCTTTAGGGTATGAAACAACACTTTTAAGGACTTAAAAGCCCTTGGTTTATGGACATATGTGATTGGGGTTGCAGTGCCCAAATATGTCTATAATAGTTGTCCCTTAAAGCCTGAGTTCGTAAATCTTTTGATGTTGGGTGAAATGCTTTCTCATGAGGATCTGAGGTTTTTCGAACTGGAAGGTGACTTGTAATAAGATACAATACAATACATTATATTTATAATAATTTCATGATCTAACTAAGGTGAGCATTCCCGTGCTTAGCTTTTATAAATTCATTTTCATGTACATAAGATAGACAACTGTCTTTATGGTAGACTGATGATTCTGGTAGAGCCATCATCCTTTGGCTTGGATGATTATCTATGCAGCTATGATGTACATTGGATGTCTTTATTTTCCTAAATATATTGCAGCCCGGGTGGATGAAACTAGATCTGGGGTCTTCAAACTCTTTCAATCTTCGCCCGAAGTATAAGTCGATCTATGTGAAAAGATGTTCTGAAGTCGAACATGGAAAGACATCGCTTGATTACCAGCCAATGATGTAAGTTGTTAACAAGCATGAGAGGAATCACCGATAATGATGATGACCCTCAAGGTACGACCGTATAATTCATGTGGTGTGAAAATGGGACTTGGTGTCAAACACCACGCAAAATCTTTCGGTTGAAGGCCATTGATGTAAACCTATTGCCGGAAATGAGAAACTTGCCATTGAGGTATGCAAGCTTCAAAGTACTGAAAGGATTGTTCCTAAGTCAACTTCTTGGATAATGAGCTGGTGTCAACAAGAAGTGACCCATCATAGGAGGGCCTTAATGAATCCCACATCTATGACATGAAACAGAGCAAATGATTTTGTGGAAGTGAAAATGATCTGATGATATAGGGTTCAAGGTGGCGGTCATGAAAGAATGAAGTGTGAAGGTATTGTAGCGGATGAGACACAAGCTGGGTTGGTGAATTCTCTGAGCGACTTATCTTGAACATATCGGCGACACTGAAATGGATGGTAGCGTTAACCCCAAAAAAAATGGATGGTATGGGACCAACGTGATATGATGGTGAACGGAAATAACCTAACTGACTCTCTGTGATGGAGTGAAAGTGTCATGTCAAGAGTGACTGCTACTAAAAATTTTCTTCAAGTTCCTTCCCAATTTTTCCCAGTCATTTCTGACTAGTACCTCTATTTTTTTCAAGCTTGAAGGAGTATAACATATGCTTGTTCTATAATTTTTCCCTTTGGGAAAACCTGTCGCTATGTTTTAACGAGCCTAGCGACAGTGAAACTCATTCTTGTCTGCATGGACAAGTTTGTCGCTATTGTTTTAACGAGTTTAACGACAAGGATAACTTAGTCCTTTTCAATTTTAGAGAGTCTGAAAAGAGTCGGAAAGGAAACTCCAGTAATCCTTTTTCGTAATATAATCCTTTAAGTCCGAAAAAGTATGAAACAATACGAAAGGGATGACTTTTCGATAGTTTTAACGAGCCAAACAAGACAAACGCTCGATATTTTTGCGTAATGATCCCTCAGGTTCAAAAATATTAAAATCTAGAGGAGGGATAGCATTCCCAATCACTTTAACGAGCTGTAGAGGCCAATTTCTCAGCAATCTTTTCATATTTTACGAGTCAGATGAAAAGAGCTTAAAGAAGACTCGTTTTTGAGGAACGAGTGATGATTTTGGATAGTAGCTTGTTCCAGGTAAGGTTTGGAACTTTTCAATCACAGTAGTGTAAAGAAGGTGGCTAATAGGATCACTCGTCGCAGCTGTTCCTCAAAAGGGGTAAACAATCAAATGGAGGCATATGATCGGCTAAAAAAGAGTGGAGGTGATGGTAAGAACACGATCAAGGCTCAAAAGCTGATAATAATGTGATCGCAATGATTATTTACCGAAGGTGAGTTCATTTTTTAATGAGATTAAAATCTGGTGGAACATATGCTCATTGCTAGGTTTATTTTTTAATGAGCTTGAACTTCGCGTAAAACTGCTCGTAGCTAGGTTTATTTTTTAACGAGCTTGAACTTTGCGGAAACATTGCTCATGGGTTTACATGCCCCCAGCATGATGAAAATGAAAGTCTCTTGTAACCAGATGGAAATCCCTGCGGTGAAGCAGGATGGCTTCGTCCAGAATAGACAAAGGTGAATGGTGTGACAGACCAATCACATAACCTACAAGGAAACGTATCTTTACAACTAGGTGCATGCCCTACAAGCTTCATTACATTCACTAGACTACTCATGGAAATTAGGTGGATGGAATGAAGGTTCAAGAGATACTGATTTCACTCAGAATCAACTGTATTTATAGTATTTGATAGAAAATAAAAAACTGAAGGATGATTAAGGTCGCTGGAATAATCTTCGTGGTAATCCGTAAGATGGGAACGATGGTGGTAATCTTCCCATGGTTCCTCTCCTATCATCCTTGACTGAATGATTTCTTCATATGTCGAATGTACATGCGACCAAGGATCTGAAGAGATACCATATTCCTTAGACCTATCTATCCAAACACTCGATGAGCATTGATTTGGGTTTGCCCCCCAGGCCAAGAAAATTGATTGTTACAATATTTCTATTGGGCTTGGGGGCAATACCTGGCGATGATCCATGCTGACAAAATGTTCGGGAATCTTCTGAATCTTTTAGATATAGAAGATATCATGTTGTGGGTTTCCACCATGGCCACTTCTGCTAGATTACTTGGAGGTAGTAGGGAAAAAGTACCCATTAATGTAGGGTCTTTTAGGAGGCCTACTCTGATATTTTGAAGCGATTGAGAGCTTCCATGGATCATTGGGATGCTTCCCGTAACTTGTGAACTATTGGGGAGGAAGGTTTATTGGTCAACGATTGTAATTCCTCCTTGAAAAGGAAACACAATATTTCTAAAGTATGTTGACACAGCAACGGCCATAGCATAAATCCAGGGCCTTCCCAGTAGGATTTTGTAATCGAGGTTTCCATCGATAACTTCAACATCAATTTCTACCGTTCAGTTCAATTTGCAAGTTACTTAAAATCCCGTACGGGGTGTATGTCCATCCATCGAATGCTTTTAATGTCGTTGACGATCGTGACAAGGGTGGTGAGCCTAAAGTTTTCCAGCAACTCATTGACATAATCATGTAGATGCCCCCTCATCAATAATTGTTCGATGAACAGTTTTGTTGAGGGCTTTCACTTGAATGAGGAAAGCGAGTTGAGCTAGTAACTGAGGTTCATATCCTTTATGATTAAAGGCTACAAGATTGGAATCTGGTGGGTCAATCCCACCTATTGCTGATAATAGAGCCTGCTTTTGGGAGGGGAAATTTTGCAGTACTTCAAGTGTCGACATAGCAGGCAGTGATTGGGCCAGGTCCTCTACTATATTATAATTTTGTGCTGCTCTGGCATGAGGATTAAATGTCAATTTGTGTACTACTCCCTTTGGCAGCTTTATTGTTAGCTCAAGAATAATGGGTGGCACAACTTCGGTCGAAGTTGTTGTCGAACTACTAGGTTGATCAGTATCCTTGTTGTTCGACATCTGTGGATTCCTGTAATCTTTATTCCTTGTCGATATCAAAGCATCATTTTGCTGTTTCGAAATGGACAACATAAGCACTTGGGATGGGGAAGCATTGTCGCTAGCAACCAGATTGGTTTCTGGGTTTGGAAACGGGTCTGTCAATACTGCTGAGGTTTTTGAACTCTTAAAGAATTTCTTAATCTCAGATTTATACAGACATTCTCTCATCCAATGGTCTTCATCACATATGAGACATGGCCCAGGAGGTTTCTTTTGCCCAGAAGGGTTTGCAGAAGATTTTTTAGGAGACGAATCATCCTATTTCTTCTTTCTGTTTTTCCCTTTCTTCTTGCCCCCTGGTTGTTTCGGTTCTTTTCCTTTGTCGGTTGACATGGCATTAACCTCCGAGGCAAGAAGTTCTTCATTTTCATTTTGACTGGAAACCGTGCGGGCTTTCTTAAATGTAGCCTTTGCGGTTTTTGTGCTTGTTGTACCTATCACGCCATCGCCGGCATGAGAGTCTTTGTTTCATTTAGGAGGAGGAGGAATGGAAAACTCTGGTCTAGGAGCATCAGGGATTTTATCATAGAGCGTGCTAGATTGAGTATAGATCAAGTCTAGATATTGCGCATGAGTGATGACTTGCTTTTTAGTGACAACCCCCCCTTTAACCACATCTTTTGTAATAGAAGGTAAGAATGACTTAATAAACCATTCAGCTAGGAGCTGATCATGAACATATGTTTTCACCATTCGACGACGACGTCACCACTCATGAATATGATTAGATATGTGAGTGGATGTCATCTGCTTAAAATTGGTAAGAAGCTCCGTTCTTGTTTCATACCTTATTGGTAACTAAAAATGGGTTAAAAAGGTGGTGGCAAGGGCACTGAAGTTACCAAATGAAGCTCTAGGCAATTTGATGTACCATTTTGCTGCTAGACCAGTTAACGTTCACTGAATAAGGCGAAGCCTAATTGAATCATCATTGAGAGTGTTGGACGAACCCCACAGATGAAAGGTCATTACATGATTCGATGGATCTTCACCCCGATTTCCATTGAATTTAGGAATATCTGATGGAAGTTTATGAGGAATCGCCGGCCACCAAGGGGCATAAGCAATTGGATCATTTGTTAGCTGATTCAAATTTGGTAATTCTAAAGTTTCTACAAAAGGCAACTGTTGATTAAGGTTTGGCAAAGCATACCCAGGATAAGATGGGATCGCCTGAGTAGTGGGTCTTTGCATAGTAGCATAATGTATTTGATGCTGATAACTTTGATAAGGTTGATGGGCATAACCATTATGATATGATTGATAGTGACCGTTTTGAATATATGGCTGCCCATTACCCACAAAGCCTTGTTGCTGAGGTCCTCGGTAAGCTTGTTGGAATTGCGGTTGTTGATATTGCACCAGCCATGGTTGCGAAGCTATTTGCTGTTGTCCAATACTAGATGTTTGACCAAGATGAGGGGTGATAGTACCCATTTGAGCCTGAGTCGCTCCAGTTAAGGAGCCACTAATCAACGATTGTGGTTGTGTCATGGAGACAAGAGGCTGTTGTATTACAACCTGAGAGACTTGAGGTCGACATACAACAGGAAATGCTTGTACTTGCGACAATGTCACAATAGCCAGCGTAGTGGGGATATTAGACATAGGTAGATTTGGTTGCATTGAATATACAACTCTTGGCTGTTGAGGCAGTATTGGCACCCAACCACTAGATGTAATTCCAGTTTGACCCGAATTCTATTGTGAACTCTCATATGATTGTTCTCCTGGAGGGAACAATGAAAGGGCATACTGCCCCCCATATGGCGGAAATCCAGTGCTCAAAGGAAAGATTGGCCTTTGGAGACCGGACTGCCCAAATTGATACTGTCGTGAAGGATCAATTTGTTGAGACTCAACATAAGAAATTCTAGATATTATTTTGGACGAACAAACGGGAACAGACAATACTGTCGAAACAGTCCCTGGGTGGACTTCATCTAGCGATTGAAAGCTAGTTGGGACAGATGGTATACTAGTGAACATTGTTGAAGTGGAGGTAGGAGGTTCTACTACTGCTGTATCAGATGAAATAGTCCTAGATGTCGATGGTTGTTCAGACATATCGAGTCTATCCAAAAGATTTCCTAGCGATTTTACAGGAGCTTGCGATGAAGGGAGACTAACTTCTGAAGTAGAAGGATATAGGTGGATCCCAGTTCCAAAATGCAATGGAGTATTGGATGGAAGATCCTCCATAATTTCTTCTATAGCAATCAGTCCAGGTGGAAGAGGTAGACCGTCAGGTCCGTAAAATATTTCTGGTGCCGAAGAAGGTATAGACTCTGCAGCGACAAATGCCAGAGGGGTAACACCTTCCGAATCAACCCCATATGGAGCTGGTTCAGGAATAGAAGTGTTTACCATTACACTAGGATCAATTCTAATGTCCTCTTGTAACTGCGAAACTTCTTATGTAGAGGTAGGGATACCAGAAATAGTTGGAGTAACTAAAGTCTCTGAGGATGTTAAAATACAAGTTTCAAACAAACTAGGAGACTTTGACCCAGTTAAATGAGTTTGCTTGGCCCATAATGGTTTCGTTTCTGGAGTCAAAGACGGCTGAATCGTTAGTCTCTGTGAACGACAGGGTTTCGATTGACTTTCTTCCACTATTGCGAATTACTTGATCAACTCAAAAAGGGGAAAAAGTGATTCCGAATTAAATGAATTTTATGACGCTTTGACAGAACTTGCTTTTTCAATTTTTAAGAGTTGAGAAAAAGCTAAAGATGGCTCTAGTCGCCTTTGATTTTTAATGAGCCTGAAGTGACAAGTGCTTAGATAGACCTTTTCTTTTAGGGAGTCTAAAAAGGAACGAAAATGACTACTATGGAAATCTAGATAGAGGGATTACCAAACCAATCGCAAAATTGCAGAATACTTTTTATGGTACGGTAGTCAATCTTCCCGAATGTCGTGTTCAGTGCATTGTGATCGATAGGGCGGTAGACACGGCTTCCTAAGGATAAAGGATATAGCCTATTGTAGTCTCTCAATATATGCTCGATGGTACGTGGGAGCATAAGTCCGTACTGGCACTTGTCGTCTCAAAGAGGAGGAATCACCCAACCTACGATGAAAGCGATAGTTACCAGGCTTTACAATGTCGGAATACATCTCTAGCCTAGACTTCTAAATGTTGTGCGTTAGGTTCCAAAGCGTTTTTATGTTCATTGAATTTATTTTATAGTTAATCTTTCTGATGGCAGCCTAGGCCTCTCCTAGGCCGCAACTACCGGGATCTCTGACAACCAAGCTTATGAAAGCTTGTTTTATAACCATGCTTGTTAACTCACAGCATTCTTCATGAAATTCTTAGAACAAACATATAAAAAAAAATGAGCTTGCGCACACACACCTCTCTGCTCTCGGCACTCTTCATGCAATTCTCCAAAGAACATATTAATATGTGGATTTGCGCGCAATTTAAGAATGCGCCCTACTGTTCTCATTCGACCAGAATTCAAGTGTAATATGGCCACTCTTCCATTTTAAGACATTTTCAACCATAAAATTAAACATACAAATTCAAGTCCATCCATTTTCTGAATTTGGGCATTCCATAAACAATCTCTAAATATATTGACTGTGTTCAATTAAAGAGTGCGCATTACCTTTTCCATGACCGGAGTTCAAATACCAAACCACACAACACTATAAATAGAATTTGACCATGGCCGCAGGCATATTTATATGACTGCACTGGGAATTGAATATTTATAAGCAGGTTCTTATACATGTATCAATTGCCGCTAAGGTTACAGGCGGAAGGTTATCAATACACAGGTGCAACTACTATGAATTGACATTTATAATGCTGCTTGGATTAAAAGCGATCTTCTTTGATATGGATTACATAGATGCCATATATATCCATGCAATACTTAATGGAAATCACAATAGACCAGACTCACATATCGAGGACTTCCATTTGTATATACTCCATATTATAATTTCCACGCGATATATATATATATCCACCGAAATTCCTTACCTCGACTGAAGCCTACATATACATCTCTATTGACTGTAATTTAAATTCGATGCAGGCATCAAGTCGCAATTCTGCCGCGCTCTTTATCATTCCTTTGAAACGGTGGCTCAGTAATATATATGTCACAGCCTCCAACAATATCTAGATACCGCTGGCTATATACCTCTGGCTATATGTCACGGCTTAGTTCGAACAATATATATATACCGCTGGCTATATACCTATGGCTATATGTATCACTGCTTCCAACGATTACCACACCTGACATACGCATGGTCAACGCATAATATCCGCAGCAGTCTTTGATGTGTCGACAGTCTCGCTGTTTGTCGATGGCTCAACCATGAACAACGCTTCTTTAAAGGCTTTAAAATTCACATACAATCCAACGAACCGTGAACTACTTAATGTAACCAAGAATATTTATGCGCCACAGTAAATCAAAGCAATACAATCATGAATACACAGTATTATACCCGGTTGCAATACGCTGCCTTATATGGTTCAACCGATACAGTAGAAAATTCATGTATAAAAGTTCTATTCGCTTCAGCCAATTAATGGAAAAGTCCAAACTCTTAGAAACAGAAGCTATGCGTAACTGCTGTTTCAAGCCAGTATGTTATCAACGGAAGGTGAACTAATACAATAATTATTACACAGCAAATGCGCATATAGAATCGAATTCATCATTCTCATATATACAGAAAAACATGCATTCATACAGAACCTTACATTCATGGCCAGATATACAATCCATGGCCCTTTTACAAACTGCCGAAGCTCCCAAGGAGAACTTCTCACACTCACTCCTGACACTCCTCTCCTTTTTTTTCTTCTAAACTTCTTCTGTTTATACAATTTAAAAAAATCATTAAATTAAATGCTCAATCCCCTTAGTATCTCAACAAATCCCTAAATCTCTCAACATCCCTAAAAGATAGATTCTCATCCCTAAGACTTAGAAACTAATTCCAACTTAGGCTCCCTCATTAATTCTAACTCTATTTTTTCTCATATTCCTTAAAAGAATATTTACAAAATCCTCACTCTCTCCTATTTTATTAAAAATAACAAATTAATTAACAAAATATTAAGAATTGTCACACCCCCTTTAATCACATATTTACAATGAAAAAAAATGGTCTTGATGCTCCTGCATCAA
>APFE030347822.1:147185-168041 GCA_000404065.3 Pinus taeda
TGGTAGCAATGAAGAATCCATGAGTCAAAATTTTGCTTCAGTAATGCAGCAAGAATTTGAAATGTCCTTGCTTGGTGAACTTACCTATTTTCTTGGTCTACAATTTCAACAGAATAAAGATGGTATTTTTCTTTCACAAACCAAATATCTCAAACATATCTTGAAAAGGTATGACATGGAAGATTCTAAACCTATATGTACCCCAATGGTAACAGGATGCAGTCTTAGCTCAAATGATGAATCAACAACAGTACATCAACAAACTTACAAATCCATGATTGGAAGTCTGCTTTGTCTAATAGGTACCCGACCTGACATCAGGAATGCAGTAGGAATAGTTGGAAGATTCCAAGAAAATCCAAAGGAATCACACCTTCAGGCAGTCAAAATAATTTTCAAATATCTTCAAGGAAAACAAAACTTCGGTTTATGGTATCATCGAGATACATATCTCACTCTTCATTCATATACAAATACAGATTGGGCAGGAAGTGTTGATGATAGAAAAAGCACTAGTGGTGGTGCATTCTATATGGGTTATAGGTTAATGTCTTGGTTCAGCAAGAAACAAAGTTCAATTGCGCTATCTACAGCTGAAACAAAATATGTGGCTACTGCATCTTGCTACACACAACTACTTTGGATGATGCAAAGCTTGCAAGAAATTCAGATCACATGTACTCCACCCATCTCCATTCTACGTGATAGTACAAGTGCCATCAGTATTTTAAAGAATCCAGTCATGCACTCCAAGACCAAGCACATACCCATCAAATGCCATTTTCTACGTGAACAAGTGCTTAAACAAAAGGTCAAATTGGAGTATGTTCCCTCCAAAGAACAAGTTGCTGATATATTCATTAAACCACTACTCAAAGAGACATTTGAATATCTTAGACAAAATCTGGGAGTAGTTGCTACATCATCCTATTGTTAAATCCAAATTTTCTTTCAAAAAGGATATTATACTCATGTTTCATGAATTGGAGTCATGTACACACACGGGTTTCTATGGGTAAAGGAGCATATATGTGTTTCAGACAAGAAAAACAATGGGGTAGGATCTGATATGGCTGCTTTGACTGATATTGATGATTAATGTCTATATGCTCTGTTCATTAATTTTGTCTGACTGACAAAGATGCCTTGATCATTGAACAATGCATAGGTAGCACAAGTTCAGGGGGAGCATTAGCCTTCATGTACTTTCAGCATTATTGGCATTATGGTTGCTCAGTCCAGCTATGGCTTTAGATATTTATACCTTTTGGTCCTCAAGTCATGTAAAAGTCTAGGAAGCGATATGAGTCCTCTTGGACAAATGATGTGATTTGTACCTCCACTTTACAGGGGATGGATGATGTAGTATTTCTTGTTTTTGTCATGTATAAAAATTTGGTATATCCCCAATCGGTTGGGAGATTGATGTATGTATGAGTCATTGGTGATAGGAAGGTCATCCTCACATAGTTGAGCTATAGAGTCATGTTATTCTTCTAGAAAATATTTACAGACTCTCCATGTACTCGGGGGGGCATGGATGATATAGTGCATCTCAGCATGTACAAAGGGGGAGTTTTCAACATGTGCTTAGGGGGAGCATGATCAATTTTTATATTCAACTATTTAGATATGACAATATTCTTTTTGGTCAGCCTTTTTCCCTTGATGTCAAAGGGGGAGAGTATTTTGGTGTTGCTTGTTATATATAACAGTTTCTACAACTTGCTGTAATCAACACCAACATGGTTGCCATCAAGCCCAAAGGGGGAGATTGTTGGCATTATGATGCATGTGTTGTACTTGATGGCAACCCACTTGTAGCATAAAAACTCACTTGTATGTGGTAACTAGATGAATCTGCAGAAGAGATATCAGATGTGACAAAATGTAGGGCAGTTCAAAGGAATTAGTTCAGAAGTAATGTACAATGGCAACTCTCTCAGATGACAACAAGTTAATAGCAAAGAATAACAGATCAGACTAGAAAGAATGAAGAAAGAGAGGTATACGCAGGTTCACCTTGACCAAGCTGTGTATACACATAGGTTCCATGAACACAAGCAACGTATACGTACACATGCACTTTCAGAGAAAGAAAAGCGCATATATGTTGAAAAACTAAGCTTTTGGTCCGAGGTATTTGGTCCAAGGTATTTTGATCCATGGTACTAAGAAAGGCCTAAAACTATATAAGGAGGAGAATGTCATTAGGCCAAGGTGTGCAAGTATCGAATCTTTGATGAAGTGTGAGATCTAGTATGTAGGTTATTTGCTTGTGGTGCATTGCTTGATCTGAACCAAGGATGAACCTTAGCGGTTGATGAGGGATAAGATCTAATGATGGACCAGGATCTTAAGGCTTGAATTGTATTATCATTATGTGGTTTTGATAATGTATATTCTAGATCTAAATATTGACGCATGTATTATTCTGTAAATATTGTGATCTTGGTATAACTAAAGTTTGGAATAGCTGCAAAATTATGAATTAATATATACAAATGTATACGCTGGTTGGCCTTGATAAAAGCGCCTACACACGCTGGTTTGACACAGGGAAGTAGCGTATACCTTGTGAAGAATGTTTCAGTTGTTTCTGTTTGTTGTTGCAGAGTTCTGGGTTCTGTTTTGGGTTCTGGTGACTGTATTCTAGTGACAATATTGTGAATGATCAGATTCAGGTTATAATGATTGAGTTTCAGTGATTGGTTGATGTACTTGATGATTGTATTGATGGGTCTAGTATGAAAATTGAATGAAATGTGGCCTTTAGATTGTGGTGTTGTGTTCCGGGAGTATCCAATCTGAAAATTCATGAAACATGGTCCTTGGTAGAAGAGTGGAGTTTTCTGTAGTGTGGCACCTACGTACTAGTAAACATATTGGCTAGTACAAGAGCTAGGGGGTTGTAGCTCCCTTCTAGTAGAAGTTGGAGAACGAGAGAAGGTTTCATCCTTCTATAAGTGGGTGCCTGTGTGCTAGTATAAGTCTGCACTAGTACAAGATTGTAAACATGATTTTCTTATTATTAAAAGAAGACAGAGATGACAGCAGCAGGTGGTTTTTACCCACATTGGGTTTCCACCTTATATCTTGTTTTTCATGTGTGTTACTTATGTGTGATGCTTTATTCTACTTTTACTACACTATCTAATGAATCTCTGATATACTAGTTAAAGTTAAATACATGATAAACTGCCTAAATCAAAATTTCTATGCATATATGCTAGTTTCTTTAAGTACAGTCATGTACATGCTAGTTCACTTAGCTAAAGTAGAATATATAAATCTGTTTGGGAAATTAAATTATTGATATGATAATACTGATTCGCCCCCATCTCAATATTATTTCCAACATCTACATATCCTCCCTCATAATATTATCATGGTGGGAGAGATTACCTGAATTTGCAATTCATTGATGATGAGATGATATCAGTCTGATATAAGATAGAGCATTTGGATCTATAAACTTGGGTGAGACTGGGTGATAGGTTGGGAGAGATGGCTCACTAACTACATAGTTCAAGTGGCCAAGGTTCGGGATTGATCACTGAAACTACACAGTGTACTTCTTAGGTCAAATTGAGGGAACATTTTGTGTAGTCTAGATTAAGGGAAAAATTTGTGTAGTCCAAACTGAGGGAAAAATTTGTGCTGCCCAGACTGAGGGAAAAATTTATAAAGTATAGACTAAGGGAAAAATTTATGCATTGCATACTGAGGGAAAAATTTGCATAGTTCGGACTAAGGGAAAAATTTGTGGAGTCCAGACTGAGGGAAAAGTTTTTGCAGTCTAGACTGAGGTAAGGGGGTCTGGGAAAATCCGCAGTTCAAAGGCTCAGGAAGAGAGATTAATGCCTGTGCTTGCACAATGTGTAGTTCAGGTCAGGCTGGAAGGAATGATTGTGCAATCCTGAAGGCGAAGACATGGCCTCAAGAATAGGAACTATGTAGTGCAGTAACCTTGAGAGGTAGGGAATGTGCATTGCACAGTGCCAAGAGGGAAGGTCACTCCTTGAGGTCTGGAACTACGCAGTGTGGAGTCTAGGCAAGGTGGGTGAAGTCAAGTTGCTGTTTGGAAAGCCTCTTCGAAAATGGTTTAGTGTCAGACCAGTGAGACTAGTGTGTGAGGGGATAAAGTTTTGACTGTGATCTCACACTTAGAATACTTGAAGACACAACAAAATAGATCATCCATGACACATAAACAATGCATTTCCTCCATGCGATAGCCTTATGATCAGTTACAACAAGTTTGACACTAAAAATACATTTTTTAATGACCGAGATGAAACTTGTGTGACAATTCTCAAAACATTGTGAATGAGTGCGAAAGATGTTTGAATGGTTATAAAAACTCATATATAGAAATATAGACCCTCAAAATCATTAGAACATGCTTCTACACATTACGTGATAGCCAATCATGAAAAAATATGACAGTATACCCAACTTGCAAAGGGGAGTAAAACACTTTAATAAAGTACATGAAATGAGTTTCAGTGTTTGTGACAAAAGAGTGAAAGACCAAGGAAGGCTATGAAATTGAGTGTAAGTCAAAATTTTGGAGGGTGTTATAGCAGCTAAAACATTTGGCGACACATTGGTAGAATATGGCTTCTCTGCCTCAGTTAAATTCTTCTGTGCAGGGCCTTGGTTCTTCAGGGAGTATTGATTCATCATCCACATCACTTTGGTATCCCCACTTACCCCATGAATAGACACATTCCCTTTATGCCTTCTAGGCTTAACACAACATAAGGTTCAATGATATCATAATGTTTCATGTTGGGAAGGGTAGTGTAGCTCATGAGCTTAGGATTTTCAGAGTATAATTTTTCATCTCTATTGTTGCTCCACTTCCATCAAGCATGACCACTACCCCGAAGGAGTCATGAAGGAACACAAAATTGCTCCGCTACTAGCGAGCCTAGACATTACCCCAGCGGAGTTCCTTGCTTCACCTCTCTGCAAATGAAGAATTTCTCTTATTTCACCTTTATTTATTTATTTTAAATAGAACTGTGCATAGACACTTATTTATTTTGGGGCAGAAGAGGGATCCCTTCTTATTGAGAGAAAAATAGGTTGTTCATTCAGAGAAGCATATGGACACCTCTGATTTAGGTTTGATCATTTAGATTTTTTCCTCTTCTCCACTTCTACTAGTTGGATAAGCATGAATACACATAAACATAAATACCGAGTGTAGGTATGAGGTTTCTAGAATAGACATGGGTTCATGGTTGGAACAAAACTCTCCTTATGGACATATCGTATTTTTTGTCAGAACTTCATCGGCCAAAATATATAACCAACACGAAGAAGACGAACTATAGGTTAGCCAAATGTTGAAGTGTCACAAGACTCTTTAGACTTCAGCCACACACATATTAATAAGCCAAGAAAGTTCTAGGCACAACACATATTCACATGATGGAAAACAAAAGGAGACAAACAACAAGAAATAAAAAAAATCAAAACGAAAGGAAAGAAAACACATAACAAGGAAGCTAAACCAAAGCATAATGCAAGAGAAAACTAAGAAAAGACAAGAGAGACTAAAGAGAACAATACGGGATGAGTGCAAGATAAGGAAAACTAGGATGTAGCTAATCCTACTCCTAACCTAACAACTAGAAGTTCAGGGTCATGTATAATGTAATTTTCAATGTAGCCACTATAATCGTTCTCGACTTGCAATCACAAAGATGCGATCAATTAAAACAAATATAAATAAATGTGCAAGAGAAAAGTTAAAAAATTGGATAACTTGCACAAACTATTGAAGGTATTTCCTGTGGGCAGAAATATGTGTCACAACCAATCCACATTCTTACCTCTTTGATGGTAAACATAATCAGACAAACCTCGAAGACTTCTTAAAAACACACCTTCTTCTGTTTCATCCTACTTAGCAAGCACACGAAAAGGGTGAACCCTGTTTATTGCAATGGAGATTGGTGAGTAAGACTGCTCCAACCATTCAACAATTGGATCATAAAATTCATGATGATCCTCTTGAAAACATTGAAATATTTGAAAAGATGGATTTTCAGTTAGAGGCATAGGATTATAATGAGAATCTTGTGAGGGAAAACATATATGATCATGTTTCGCAGTCATATTGATATAGTGATGACCTAACATAACCATCAGTAGAGACTGAAGTGCGTCAACCGCTTGACAAAAAATTGAACAGTGAGATGTTAAATGATGATCATTGAAGAATGTAAAACAAATGCCATTGGATATGTTGGTGGGAAAGCGATAACTAGAATGACAATCATCAAAGACAAAATAACGATCAAATAAGTTTATTAAAGCATCATATTCCTAGTTTGTAATAAATGACGATAAATCAATTAGAACAATTCTATGAATTCTGTGAACAATCGAACCAAGTTCCTTGCAAGTCGAATGTGACAAACCATTTTCCTGTAACTGGTGAAAAACTGTGCAAGCATTGTAATCATGAAAAGAATAAAGAGGGATTCCAGCACAACAAATACATGAGACCAGTCAGGACATGGTGAATGGAGATGAACTTGATTAATATGATGACTCATGCATTCATTGTTACTCAAGAGGATGAAGATTTGGAATATGACATTCGTAAGAAAAATAGGGAGTTGACTATTAAGAAATGAATCTGATAGGCATGATTCCTTCAACCAAAGATAGTCTTCGAAATGATCAACTTTACAATTCCATGACTCTATGAGAGGCATACATTCCAAACCCGAGTTTGATGTGAAATATTTGCATGACAATGAATAAACTGAAAAATATTCCTAAATCTGGTCATAAGTAAAATCTTGAAAATTTGAAAGATCATACCCGAAATACCAAACATTTTTCAAAAGCAAATTTTCATCAAGTGAAACCATGTAAAGAGAAGGATTGTACGAGGAAAAACATATTTGGCTTAGTTCGAGGGGCTTACCAGAGTCATGAGATCTAGACATAACCATCAACAAAAGTTGAAGTGCCTCAACTCCCTGGCAGGTCCCGAAACTTTCTAGGATTATAAAATCGCATCTTGAATATTGAACCAGATCATGCATGGTATGAGGATAGCTGCTACCACTAGTTTCAATAAAGCCACTTCTCACTGTTGGAATTCATCTCTGTCACTAATTTGACCAGATTTTTCAACTTCAATAACCATATTTCTCAAGTCAAAATATTCTTCTGATCGCAAATTCAAAGAGAAATGAATCGAAGAAATTCACGAGAAAGTTGATTTGAAGAGTTATATTCATGCAAGTGAAGAGATGATGAGCATTGGGAAGAGTACTCAAAGATTTGATTGTTTTAATTTTCCTGATGGATAATCTTACCAAATAGTGCCAATTGAGATGTTAACTCATTAGATGATGGACTTGAAGAACATGGAGTACCCCCATCACGAGTAGATGCATCACAAATGATAGAGCACAAGGGTTAGTGAGATGAAGAGGAAGTTTTGATAAGAACATCTTCTTTGACTAAATTAGATTCTGGATCCAAAGAAAATCTTCATGAGAAACCAAAAGGTCAGTTGATGCACCTGGGCATTCATGATTGCATGCATCAATAAATTCATCATCATTGGAATGGTTGTTTCCCAAGGCTATAGATTGATTGAAATAATTGATTGCATTCAATTTTCTACCGAGATGAGAATCATCCAAGAATGGAAGCACATTGTTTTGAAATGGAGGATTTCGAAAGAGTGAGGAAATATTGAAAGTATCTCCACCTTCTTGCTCCTCTACCTGTGTAATGTGACTACCTTGTACCTGATCGTAATTTGGACCAACAACGTGAAAATCATGAGAGTTTGAAAAGTTAGCTGGTGGAGAGCATTGATCCATTGGGTCATGGTATAAAGACTCATGACATGTAGATGATAGAGGATAACATAAATTCAAATTAGATTCAAGACTAGAACTATGAACAATGACAACATTTTGTGGAATAGAGGAGATAGTCTTTGCCATAGGCTTCATGATCCATTATGGAATTTCTTGCATTGAATCTGAATCATGAAAAGTAGAAGTAGAATGAGAAGATGAATTAGGAATTTGGTTTGCAAATTTCCAAACTTTACAACCTCTGCAAAGAGGCACCCACATATGGAATGGAAAAGGAGGAGGACAAGGAACAAAAGGGGTAGTAAATTCCTCCTATGAAATTAGGTGCATCCCATGATTCACAAGAGTTGGGGGAATAGAAAAATCAAGGGGTTTAGGTTCCCCATTCCTTGTGTAAAGAGATAAAAACCAAGCACTCAAACTCTTGCTTCAGGAAGTCTTCACTCATGTCTATTTTAGGAATTTCACAACAAAGGTGAAGGAATCAATCAAACAAAATCCTCAACTGACTCATTGGGCTTCATTCTTAAGAGATTGATTCTTCTACAAACATCTTGGTAATTATACCTATAAAAGGATTAATGGAGCTCCCCGAGGAATTTACAAAGGGAATTTATGGAAGAAGGTACCAAGGTATTGAAACATAGACTAACACAACCTTCAAGGGTGAGGAAGAATAACACAAAATCAAACTCTTCATCATTGATTTGATAAGATTCACAAAATTTAAGAAAATTAGAAATGTGCTCGGTTATGGATGTTCCATCCTCACCATCAAACTTTAACTGGGACAAGTGATAGAGAGGCTCATTGGGGATTGGAAATTGATAAAGGGAGAAATTAGAGAAACATCCCAAGAGTAATAGATAAGAGGTCTCCTTCTAGCACCATTATTGATGGTAGTGGAAGTCTGTCAACCAAGGGGGCTCCCCCATGTGAATAACCAATTAGACCTCACACCATTTTGTGTAGGATCCCCATCCAGAATATCGTCTCGGTTGCCATCTATCTCAAAGATATTCCTTGGCTCTAACTATTAGCATGAGAGAGGAATGTACTGGTGTCTTTGAAAAGCAAGAAGGTGTGCCTAGTGAGTGTTCAGGTGTAAATGTGTCAAGTTTCTTATACTACAGAGAGGGAATAAAAGTGAGCCTCCAAGTGACAATTACTAGTACCACCTAAGAAGAGACACACATGAACTAGAAGGATCTATCTAATATCTAGTGTAATAGTCCACAGAGGATGTGATGGTCATTACAACCAACAAATGAAGATATATCTATCTAATATATTACAGAATAGTACACAAGGATGGGACAACGATAAAAACCATTATAGAACATTCTCAATAAGATAAGCACTAAAATAACCGAAATAGTTCAACTATCTCAACACATGTGAAAGAAAATATGAAATACAAAGATCTGCAGAATAGTCTTACAAACATTCATAATCTATGCATGAAGAACGTGCTAGCCTTAGAGGCTTCTATTATTAAGTAAAATTTCCAAGACACATGTTTATAATGTACATCACTAGCTCTAGTAGTGGAGCATTGGAGCCAATCCTTGTTCCTGAAATAGCTACCTTATCTGTATAATGCCTTGCGAGAGGAGCCAAGGTGAAAATTCCTTTGCTTATACAATGATGGTGTATATATAACCAAGGGGTTATGCTTCCTCTTTGTGACTGTTTGACTACCATCATGACTGTTCAACTTCCTATGAATTTTAAACTTACATGACTCTTCATATTGATGTGTGTCCTTTGGACTTCCACTTTACAATACATTTTGAATATAATATACATAGTCCATAATGATGATGTGGCATATGATAACTCACGACACGTCATGAAATGAAACTGCTTACATGGACTATTTTATAACGTGGCAATGCTAGGCCATTATTGTTGTTTTGTCTTTGATGTATTCTTGAAAACACTTTACCTTCCACCTCCTCATGGCCTGGTGATAGGAAACCTTGATGATCTTAAGTCTTGAGTTGTGGTCGCAAGTTGGTGTTCCTTTGCTTTTCTTTGATAGATGAGCTTGCATGCCCAACTGCAAAGATGTCTTTCTGTATGCTTCCCTTCTGCATATCCTCTGTCATCATCCTATCATGGTGTGAGAGAGTACCTACATCTGTAATTAACTCATGACGAGCTGATATTAGTTTGAAAACCCCTAGTTTAAGATAGAGCATTTAGATCTATAAACTGGGCCAAGATCGGGCGACAGTTCGGGAGAGAGGGCCCAATGATTGTGAAATCATAGTTGAAGCGTCCAAGGGTCAAGCTTCATAATTGAAACTACGTGGTGCATAGTTCAAGCTAGATTGAGGGAAAAATTAGCAAAGCCCAGGCCGAGGGAAAAATTTGTGTAGTCCAGACTAAGGGAGAAATTTGCGCAGTCGAGATTAAGGGAAAAATTTGCTTAGTCCAGATTGAGGGAAAATTTGCACTGTCCAGACTAAGGTAAGGGTGATTGGGAAACTATGAAACTGTCTAGTTAAGAGGCACAAGGAGAGTGCTTTATGCTTGTGCTTGTGTAGTGTTCAGTTCAACTTAGACTGGGATAACTGATTGTGTAATCTTGAAGGCCAAGATAGGGCCTTCAGCATAGGAACTATGCAGTGCATCAATCCTGAGAGATAGGGACTGCACATTGCATAGTGCCAAGAGGGAAGGTCACACCTTTATGTCTAGAACTATGTAGTGAGTAGTCCATGATGGTTGGGTGAAGTCAAGTTGCTAGTCAGAAAGCCTCTTCGAAAATGGTTAAGTGTCGTACTAGTGAGACTAGTGTGTGAGGGGATAAAGTGTCGACTGTGATCTCACACTTATAATACTTGATGACACAACAACATAGATCACTTGTGACACATAAAAAATATATTTACCTATGCATGACATCCTTATGACTAGATACAACAAGTGTGACACTTAAGATACGCTTTGTGGTGACTGCGACGACACTTGTGCGAAAATGCTCGAAACTTTGTGAATGAGTGCGAAAAATGTTTGAATTGTTAAAACAACTCATAGATAGAAATATAGACATTTGAAACCATCCGAACATGATTCTACAGATTGCACGATAGCTAATCATGCAAAAATATGACAATATACTCAACTTGCAAAGGGGAGAGAAACAATTTAAGAAAGGACATGAAATGAGCTTCTGTGTTTGAAAAAAAAATGTGCAAGACTAATAAAGGCTTCAAAATTGAGTGTAAGCCAAAATTTTGGAGGGTTTTGTAGCATCTACAACAGGTGCACATAAGAAAAAATTTCCCGGGGTGTTGCCCCGAACCCTATGCAAGGGGGTTACACCCTCAATAGGGGGGTTGCCACCCCCCATGTGACCCCCTTGCTATGCCTCATGCAACATACAACACATTGATCTAGTCGTGGAAAGAATATAACACACACCTAACATTCTCCCACTCATTGTTTTCTTTCCACATAGGGGCTCACCGGAGAGCTTAATCATTTGTCTAACCCTACAAAACACATTGTTTTTCTACACAAAGAACACTTCTTAGTGCTCACAAAATTTTTGAATGCATCTGCAACATTCTTCAAAGTTCCCAACTTCACCAGCAATACCTTGCTGTCCTCAACCATATCCCTCAAAAAGTGATACTGAACATCAATGTGCTTTGTCTTCAAATGATAAGCAGGGTTCTTTGCTAAGAAAATTGCGCTTTTACTGTCACAATCTATCCTTATAGCTCGATGTACCAACCCAATACTTGAACACAATCTTTGCAGCCAAACTTCTTCCTTTCTTGCATGAGTGGTTGTCATGTATTCTACCTCTGTAGTTGAAAGTGCCACTATAGACTCTCTCTTTCTCATCCAAATAACTATTCCTCCAAATAGGTTAAACACATAACCACTTTTAGATCTTTTTCAATCTATATCTCCAACCCAATTTGCATAAAAAAAGTCACAGATGTCCAAAAATCTATCCAATCATGGTCTTCCTAGGTAGCACAAACCATAATCACTATTGCCATGCAAATACTTGAAAACCTGCTTCATTGTTGTCCATTGCTTCTTCACTAGTTTCGACATAAACCTACTCAATACTCCCACTGCATGTGCAATGTATAGTATAGTGAAAACCATTTCATACATTAGACTACCAATTGTGCTTGCATATGGAACATGGGACAAGTCCTCTTCCTCTTCTTGGGTCTTAGGACACTGATCAACAAATAACTTTACACCTACAAGAATTGAAACCTTCACTAGTTTACTATCTTGCATATTAAACCTCTACAATATTGTCTCGACATACTTCCTTTGGTTTAACTAGAGCTTCCTCTTTGCTTGATATTGTTTAATTTCCATGCCCAAAATATAGTTTGTAACACCAATATCCTTCATGTCGAATTTGGAGGGTAATTGGGTTTTCAAATATTGGATAATTTCTTTGTCATTTCCAATAAAAAACATATCATCCACATACCAGACCAAATAAATAACAAGGTCACCAATTAATTTTAAATACACACAATGATATTATTTTCTTCTAGTGAAGCTAAGTCCCGTATATATGTATCAAATTTCTAATACCACATCCTTGGTGACTACTTTAACCCATACAAAGACTTTTTTTAACTTACATCCCAATTCTTTCTTAACGTTCACTATAAACCCTTCAGGTTGCTTCATGTAGATCTCTTCTTCCAGACCCCTATGAAGAAATGTTGTATTCACATCCATCTGTTCTATCTCAAAATCAAAAGAAACAATAACAGATAAAAGTAATATAATAGAAGTTAACTTGGCAAACAAGAGAAAAAAATATCACCAAAATCAATTCACAGCTCTCGGGAATAACATTTTGCTACCAAGCGAGATTTATATTTATCCACCTTTCCTTCTACATTCATCTTCTACTTAAACACCCATTTTCTTCCAATGGGTTTCCTTCCAGCAAACAACTACACCAGATCTCAAGCCTCATTTTTCTCCAAAGATGCCATTTCATCAACCATGGTCCCTTTCCAGAGATTTCCATCCTTTGAATCCTCTGCCTCCCTGAAAAATTCCGGGATCATCATCAATATTTGGTAAATAAAAATTTGAACATAAAGCAAATGGACCATACCTTTCTAGCTTCCTTCTCTCTCGAGTTGATCTTCTCAAAACTAGAATCTATTGCTCTTCCTCTTCTGATTCCTATTCTGCTGTAGACTTTGATTCCTCCTCCTTTAGTTCAAAATCTATCTTCTTAGGTTCCTTTGGTAGGACTCCATGTTGAATAACATATTTCACCTCTCCAAACACCACATCTTGGTTGTACACAACCTTGTTCTGGGTTTCAAATATTATAACCTTTTAAAATATCCTTATACCCAATAAAGATGTACCTTTCAGATTTACTATCCAACTTTGTTCTTTTCTCCTTTAGAATGCGTACATATGCATCATAGCCAAATACCCTCAGATATGAAAGAGATGGTTTCTTGCTAGTCCATACCTCATGTGGACTTTTTTCCTCCAACACTTATGAAGGTGATCTGTTAACTAGGTAACATGTAGTATCTATTGTCTTTGCCCATAATTCCTGTCCTAATCCAACACTACTCAACATGCTTTTTTCCTCTCCATTAATGTCCCATTCATTCTTTCTGTAACTCTAGTTTGCTGAGATTTGTATGGAGTAATCTTCTACCATGCTATAGAACACTTCCTACAAAATTCTTCAAATTTATTCTTGCAAAACTATCCACCATTATCTGTCCTCAACACCTTAATCTTCTTCTTTGTCTAATTTTCTACAAGAGACTTAAATTATTTAAACCTGTTAAAGACTTTAGATTTATTCTTGAGGAAATATATCCATGTATGCCTCGAGAAGTAGTCTATAAATGAGCACAGTACACAAACTTACCCAATGATAGAATCAACATAGCTCCAAACACATCACTATGCACAAGCTCTAATATCCATTTAGCCTTCTTAACACTTCAGGGAAAACTCACCTGATTCTGCTTTCCATATACATAATGTTCACAAAAATCAAAATCCAAAGAGAAATTACACATACCTTCTACCATACCATTACCATGCAGTATTTGAAGGCCCTTCTCTTCAATATGTCCAAGCCTTTGATGCCATAGCATGGTCTTTTCTCCAGAGACGTTAGATTTCCTACTCCACTTTCAAGAACCACATAACTATTACACCCATCAATAACAATGCTACCTAGAAGCTCGTACAGAGTTCCAATCCGAACTCCCCACATAAATACTAGTGCTCTCCAAACAATCTTACATATATCTTTCTCAAACATTGTTTTTACACCTGTATCATCCATCTTGCTTACAAAAATCATATTTCTGGTCAATGAAAGAATATGCAGAACACGAGGAACTATTCTAATCTTTCCACCTTGCAACTTCAGCTTAAATTTTCCACATCTGATTATTCTGGCCTTCCTGTCATCCCCTAAGAAGACATCACCACCATCATATTTCTCATATTAGTAAAACCACTCCCTATTGGTAGTTAAGTGAAAGGATGCATCTGAGTCAATCAACCCTACCTCATGATCTACATGTGTATTTGTAGAATAAGCCAAGGACACATCTCCATCTTCATCTGAGGTGGTTTTCGCCTTTGTAGAAGGAGCATCATAAAATCCTTTTCCTTTCTCTGGAGATTTAGATCTATAATCCTTTTTGTAGTGCTCTTCCTTTATGCATTTTCGGCACACCTTTACATGTTTTCCTGGAGATTTAAATCTCCCTCTAAATTTAGATCTCTCACTCGAGGATTTATTTTTGTTTTTTTTATGAGACCATCCTCTTATAGACAAGGCATATCCATTCTAGCTCTCCATATTTTTCTGTCTCATTTCCTTCGAAAACAAGGATGAGACTATTTCATTAAACTTCAAGGTAGTTCTATTGCTACCTATAGCAACAACCCGTCTATCCCACGAATATGGTAGAGAACAAAACAAAATGATGCACTTATCTTCACCTGATATTTTTATATCAATAGATAGAAACTGCCTTACCACAATATAAAATGTGTTCAGATGATTTGTCACCAAGTCTCCATCCTTCGTCCTCAGGTTATACAAATTTTTAAAGAGGAACAAAATGTTGACCAGAGACTTAGATTGGTACACAGTCTCGAACTTGACCCACAAATCCTTCACTGTAGCTTCCCCTGATACATTCAACAATAATAAATTTGAGAGACACAATTGGATTGTGCTATTTTCCTTCTGATCTAACTTCACCCAGTCTTCTGCCAACATTCCTATCAGTGTTTTGCATGGATCTACAAAAATTCATTGATCTTGGTTCACCAAAAGATACTCCATTTTGAGCTTCCACAACTCAAAACTCTGACCATTAAATTTATCGATCTCTATCATTCCACTATTTTCCATCTTATTTCACCGCAAGAATCTATTCTATAGATCTCCCACTGAGCAGGGTCTACCACAGGCTTGAGAAAAAACCCTCAACAATAAAGGCGTCCCCTTAAAACTGAAAAAAAAATCCTGATACCAAATGTAAGTTTTAACCCTGTACATAAATTACCAGCAAACGAATTCTTAAAAATAAAAAATAAACAATGGTGAGAACATAAACAAATATACACAAAGATTTTCCCTTGGATCCCAAAATCAGGACTACCAGATTGATTTTTCGTTATATTCATTTCAATGTTACAATACATATATATACATGCAGAAGCATTCATAAACCCTAATCCACTAACCCTAGATTAGAAAATAACCATAGTTCCCTTTATCAAATCTACCAAATACCATGGGGAGAAAACCATGATGCCTAAAACCATGTGTAAACCCCATGCACAAAACCATGGGTAGGTCCACCCACCATTTGTGGGTTCACCCCCCATCATTGGGTCCACCCAACTATTATTGGGTCTACATAAAAAAAATTCTTGGGACACTGCCTCAGACCTTGTGTAGGGGGACTACCACCCCCCTACAAACCCCTCAACAAGGGGGACTCCCACTCCCCTCTTCGTGATCCCTCTGCAGTGCTCAACACAACATACAACACATGTCACTAGCCATGGAAAGAATATAACATGCACCCAACAATTAAATTGTGTAAATGTAAACACAATTGACTTGCTAAGGAAAGAACATAAGTTTAGCTACCTTGAAGAGGAGTCTGCTTTGGAAATTTGGGAAAGTGCTCATATAATAACAATCATTCTTGCCTTGTTTTATTTTAGTGGAGATGAAAAAATTAATGTTTTTCTTTGAGGAATAGTATGAGCTTCCTAAATGGAGGAAAAGCCCATACTTCTATGTCTATTTCATAGAGCGAGGTTAGGGACTGTTAGCAAGCAAGATTAATGGTAGGGACATGAGGAAAGGATGAGAGCATGAAAGTGCTAGAAGGATCCCGGAGTAGGGAATTCAAAGGCATACTGGAACATAATAGAGGAAATGGACATTCACATGCACAAAGGTTAATAACGAAGGTTGCATGGAGAATGCTAGAAGGAGACCTCTCGAACAAGAAAGAAACACACATATCCGTCCAAACATGTAACACTGTGGAGAACAGAGAAAGAGAATACATTCACATGGAGGTTTACAACAAACATGAAGGGGGTTGGGAGGTTACAGTGTAATGAAAAAAGTGTGGAAGAGAAACCAAAAGGCTACATAGGTCTGGGTTAGTCCATGGGTACATGCAACATGGTGTGGAGAAGTGCTACTGATCATATGTTTGCAGTGAATGTTGCATTTCCTATAACCATTGATAGTCTAGTTTATATTTCCCTTGAGAACTACTCTTCAAGAAAAAAATAGGCTCAAGGGTGATTGATTGCAAGAAAGTTTATAATGCAATCAACATAAGGTTGGGTGGAGAATTAAATTCCTGATCTTACTTGCTAGTTTCATCTACAATGTAAGGTAAGTAGTTTTCGTATGATGATGTGAATGATATTTCACTATAATGATTATATTGTTGTTAGATAGTATGTATGGTGAATGGAAACGTCCATGTTCAATGTGTAAATACATGAATTTCTGGATTATTTGACATTATATGTGTTACCATATTGTATTTTGTAGGCCTGGGTAGCCTATCATTATTCCCTTGGATGCACACACCTTTTTTAATAATTACAAGAAAACCTATAAGACTAAGTGTGCATTCTTACTTGTGGTAAACAAACATTGCTGGTTAAGTGATGTTTTTTATATACTTGGGATGCGATGTGCATGGGGATTTCCATTGGATATAAGGGATTGGGGGAATCCTTGTGTTCTTGTTTTTCATAGCACTGCATGATATAGTTCAATGCTATATATATGTGTATGTGTGTGTGTGTGAAAATGTGAGGTTGGGTTACACTTTCGTGAGAATTGCTTGCGAAAAATTTGTGATCACATGTTTTCGGATGAACTATTTAATTTTTTTGACCGACATAATTAATATTTTCTTTCCAACTATTATTCTTTTGGTGGAACAATTAAATTTAACTTTTAGCCAAGAGTTTAGACATTTAATTTAATAGCAACCTTGAATAACATGCAAGGCCGCCCCCGAGGGGGCGAGGGGATCTGGCCACTAGTGTTTTCGGTTGAAAAATGTTTTTCAACCAAAAAAATTTGTTATATCGAAAATTTTTTTCATCCAAAAAATGTTTTCAACTAAAAAAGTGATTATATATATGTGGGCAATGAGGCCCTCTATTTTTTTTTGCACTGTATAAAGTCTGTTCAAATTGTTGTTGTGGCCCTATTGTGAATTACAATTCTTTTGAATTGTTGATGCAACTTTGTTGTGAATTCATTATTGTTGAGTTAGTACTTTTTTTCATTTTGTGAATTGTTAGTTGTTTTTGTTGAGTTGTGACAAGTCAATGTTTTTTTGTTTTTTATGTTTTTTTGGCTGATTTGCAGGTCTGTTGGCAGTTGGAGGAATTCTGTTGAGTACCTCGTCCTACTGTCAACTTGACCCCAGAACATAAAAAATCAACTAAATTTTTCCTTGGTTCATTCTCATTCCTATTTGTCTCTTTTTGTTTTACTAAGCAAACATCATATTAATATATTGAAGTTTATAGCTGAGCGTTGCCACCCTTGGCAAATAATACGAGTCATTTCCACACAAACTGCCTAAAAAGTATTGTGAAACAATTTATGCTTTAGTCTTGTTTCTCTTGCATTTTTTTTACTATAATGAAAGCCACAATCTGTGCTTTGGTTTTGCAGTTTTCTCTGATAATGAAATCCATTTCCACCTAGATTTCCAAAACCATAGTTAAATACCATGAAGCTGCTATTAGAAGAAATAACAAAGTCTGAACTTGATCTCTCCATATCTTCCAGACAAGAAGCTGCTTATCAACATCAGGTATACTGGAATAGCAAAAAACATGGTTATCAAGCTCCCAACCCCAGTCCTGCTTCCTTGAGACAGACATCGTGGGCCATCGTTGAGTTCTCACATAGTGCTCCATAATGCTTCCATTGTATGCGCAACTGGTGAAAATGGATTAGATGCATTCATGCCCTTTCCAAATTTTATCAGAAGGGTCTGGAGTTTGTGATCCATCAAGATGGTAATATCACCGCATCGGAGTCATAGTGCCACTCCATGAGGGATCCAAATTAAGCCAATACATTGGAGCTAGTCATTTATCATTACAGAAAAATAAAATAGGAATCCAATTTGGATATTATTCACAATGCTACACGAGGAATATGTGCCTCACTAATCCATAATTATTCATACTTTTAACAGCTGCATGTTGATATTATTCACAATGCTACACGAGGAATATGTGCCTCACTAATCCAAAATTATTCATACTTTTAACAGCTGCATGTTGTTATTTCTATTGGGTTTGGACCTTAACAAATGCTTAATTGTCGCTACCATTAATAACTTCCTGTTGTTGTTCTTGTTGGGGTGGACCCAAATATGAACAATAGTCCATGTATAAGTTTCATTCACTCGAATGATGCATAATTTTAGGTATATCTTGATATTAGAGGAGACATAGTTGGTTGAATTATATGTAGGAAGAGATACATTGGATATTAGTTTAGCATATACACAAAATGTTTCGGTTAATGGCCACATATTGATATGTATAATAAATTAAGTTTGAGATCTAATACTCGAATAATTATAGTACTTACCCTCTAAATCATGCTATTTGAGGTTGTGTGTAGCTAAAATTGTGTAGTAGCTAATATTTTATTTTTTGGGCGAGATTTTGATTTGATCTATGTTACCTATAAGTGCATTGAAAATTAAGTTATTTTAATTCTTTGTCACACTTATTTATGTAAATAATTATTTTTCTTGGTAAGATTTTAATTTTCTCTATGTTACCTTCAAGTGTAAAAAAATTAAGCAAATTTAACTTGTGAACACACTTAGTTACGTAAATATTTTATTTTCTTGGTAGGATTTTAATTTGCTCTATACTACCTACAAGTGTAAAAAAATTAAGCTATTTCAATTCCTTGTCACACTTATTTATTGAGATAATACATATGTATTTGAGAAGTAAGGTGCTCTTATAGCTAGGGTGGGAGAGATATATCTCAATATAGGTAGTGTGAATAAAATAAAATGGAAAAAATAGAGTTTTAATGTTTTTTAAATATAAAAAGAAAGAATCACTATAAAGAGAATAAATGAAAAAGAGTAACAAATCTATTTTGAATTGAAATCTTTTTAGCAGTGAGTGTCTTGCACCTAGGTTTCTAGAAATGGGGTTTAGGTTGATTTAATAGATATGAAAGTACCAGTTATGTTAATGAAATTTGTTTATAGAGATTTATGTAATGTTCCACCAAGAGCTCAGAAATACATTTGAGGGAAATGTGTAAGCAACCCCCAAATTCTACACAATGCCATATGGGATGTGGGTGCCTCTGACATCGGGTACTCGACCTAAAATGTTAAGAAATTGATTTAATATTTTATCCTTGATACCAATATCATGGAAAAAAAGCAATCTCATTCCTTGTAAAAATACCACTGATTCCCATAAGTTCTTTGATCATGTTTGGGTTTCTCTCAGATTGCAAAAGTCAATTATTTTGTATAGGTATACAATGTTCTTGACCATGGTTTGGAAGACTCTTTTGAAGAAGCTAGATGCTACATCAGGCCAATCTACTTCACTCCATCCTCAAATTAATGGGTAAACTAAAGTGGTGGAAAAAACATTGGTACATTTATAAAAATGAAAAACAATTCATTAAAATCCTATAGATAACAATATGTTAATCACATACATCATTCCATGTGAGTTTTTGACACAATAAATAATAGATGATAGGTGCATCGATGCAACATAACATAGTAATCATAGTTTAGAAAATAGTAACATAAAAACACCGAAAGGAGCTTTCCATTTACAAATCAATTGGTACCACCATCTCCTCTACACATGCTCATTGACTATAGTTAAGGCATCATATCCTAATTCAATTGTTAACATCCCTAAAGAGTGATTCCAAGACCAAACTAGAGTATCAACCACATCTAACAAGGAGAGTCCAAATCTGGTAAGCCCACTAACAAAATCATTCCATTATGAATCCAACACACCTATTAGCCCAATTTATTCTCCCTGAAACCAAACCTATGAACCATTATTCCACACTCCTTCGACTCCGATTTATGTCAAAGTATACAACCTACAATATGCTCTAGATGTTGTTTCAGATTTGCAGAGAGAACCCACAATCACCCATGTTCAATTTTTAGGACATATGGTTATTACATATTAGTAATTTTATCACTCACAATTATCTTCAAATGGAGATCTAGTGATCCGGATTTAAACAGGAACGCAATAAAATACAGAAATAACCATATACACAAAGATGCAGCGGAAATAATACTTCATTTCATTAATGGAAAATACTGAAATATGCTTACAACCGAAAATAGAAATAAACCAGCTAGGGCAATGGTAGCTTATCTCTGAGAAGAGA